>BHFT01031035.1:0-52300 GCA_004320025.1 Laticauda laticaudata
CAACGGATGGCAAGTGTTTCTCTCTGTTTTACATCCTCTTTCCATCCGTTGGTGCAGTGTGACATGGGCTTTAGCTTTCTGTTGTGCAGACAGGCATGCTTTAAGGAAAGTGCTGGATTGCAGACACCAACTATTTAAATTTTTTAAAAGAATGTTATTTGGGGCCCAGGTATATATTTGTTCATAAATATTATACCTGAGGTTTATATGCAGCATGCTAATTTTTAATTAGAAGACTCTTTTAAAAATGCAGAGGGTCATGGAGCCTGGCGTATAATATATAGAACCATTATATTCCCATACATAACATTCAGAATCTAGGCATGAGAAATCTAGACAAAAAGGCCTGTTATCTCAGAAGTCTTTGGAAACAGCACTGAAATAGCACAATGAAGAGATAATGTATGACTTTTCATACCAAAAAAGAGAATTTAGAACAACAGAGTTGGAAGGGACCTTGTAGGTCTTCTAGTCCAACCCCCCTTGGCAGGAAACCCTTCACCATCTCAGACAAATGGTTATCCAATCTCTTCTTAAAAACTTCCAGTGTTGGAGCGCCCACAACTCCTGGGGCCGAGTTGTTCCACTGATTAAATGTTCTAACTGAGAGTGCACAAAGATCTCTACTTAATGGTATAAGGGTTCCATTGATGAGAATCACAACTGGATGGCTTAAAAAATAGCAACATTCTTTACTGGCCAAGTGTGATTGGACACACAAGGAATTTGTCTCCAGTATACAAGCTCTCAATTTACATACTAGCAACAAAGCGGTAAGGCATAGATCATTGATAATAGAGTGCTCAAAAGACACAATCATAAATCATACGAGGCAAACAACATGTGATAAATCATACCGATGGGAGAACGGTATAGGAAAGATGAGAAGATGAAAAAGATGAGAAGATGAGAAAGACAGTAGCAATACAGCCATATTGCATGGTTAGATGTCCTTTGGCATAAGAAACTACTGTGGGAATTAGGTGTTAGTAGAGTGATGACAGGGGGAAGAACTGTCTTTGTGTCTAGTTGTTTTGGCATGCAATTCTCTGTAGTGGCGTCCTGAGGAGAGAAATTGAAACAGTTTAAGTCCAGGATGTGAAGGGTCTGAAGATATGTTGAAATGTTGAAAGATACTACCTGGACTTATAAATGACCCTGCTGAAAGAGGCTCCATCCATTGCCTTTATTGTTTCAGGGAATTCAATGTTATTTTGAGACCAATGTCTAATACTTGGCATGTTTCCTACCTTCTTTGCGATGGAGTTTCGATGATGACTACCCATCAGAAGAAAAGTGGAAGAAACAGTGGTATCATGAAACTCACTTCCAAAATGAAACCCTTTCCTGGAAAGCCATTGTGTATATTATTCAAATGAATTTCAACACCACTGATACATTATATTTGCCTGTAGAAATAAAACTGAATTCCACACATTTAGCTGTACTGCAGGAGAAAATGGGGATGAATTAGCAATGGAGTGTATTAGCTGTAACCAACGGATAACATTAACTTTTGTATAAATGCATGCAATACATTTGGGATATTAGCAATGTCTAGTACTTTTTAAAGGCTTTTAAACATTTTTAGAAATAGAAAATGTACATTTATAACCTGAGGCTAGCATTAACTTGCATAATTATCATTATATTTTATGAGAGCATTTTTTAATTCACCTGCTGGAATTCATTAAAAAAAAGCCATATTGATATCAAAGCAATTGAACTGTCACAAAATTCATAATCTTAACTGAAAAAATTATCCTTATCCCATTAGCGCATTGTAATTTTCAATCTGTGTTCATTTGTAGCATTTTTAAGCTCAAGATGTGAGCTCATGCACATGAATGTATAGCGGTATCATCTCTTGAACTTAAATATAATATATCCATTTTATTGGTAATTTTTGTCCTTCCATTGAGAACTAACTTTCATCCCAGATGTTACATTTCACTGTTTTTTTTTTAAAAGAAAATGGAGCTGAAAGTACTACTAAGGTAGGATTCACCATTTTACTCATTTGTTTCATATTTTTGCCATTATGATGATGTGCCTTGTAACTCATTCAAACATTTGTTAACTCAGATTTATGTTTGAATTAAGGGTTATGGTTAATCTTCTAGAAAACAGATCAGATTACCTGAAGTTTAATGTTTTAAAAATATAATTTACAGATAGGAACCAAAGTGTGTCCACTTTTTATATAGTAATGCCCAGGAATTAGTGATCCTCATCAAAATATTGCACAGATCTAAGTCAATAGTTTCCATTCTATTGCATTACTGAATTTATTGAGCTGAAGTATCCATGAGTTACTGTAAATCTGATGATGCTTACAGTTGCTAGAGTTCTTGTTGATTTTATTTTATTTGTTTCATTAGTGGCAAGTCATCCTGATGCTCAGATTGAGTAAAACATTGGCTAACTGAACAGTGAGAAAAAATAATTGATTTCCCTTCCTCCCTCACCTAACCCACTAAGCACTGCTTAGAAAAAGGAGGGATTCAATTGTGATGAATAAATAACTATTGCTTGCATTTCTTCAAGCAACTCTGTCCAATGTTTCTAATTTACTTATCTGCTATACCCAAAGATGGACAAATTCCCTGGGCAAATTAGGTTAGATTTTTAGAATTCATGGTAATAGGGCAGTATTATGAATTGCTATGTCAGTTTTCAATCTTAAATCTTTTCTATAAGATTGTGATGAATTGTGTAGTGGGAACAAGCTAGACCAGTCTTCTTATGGAGCAGAATGAACCATAAGGTTTTATTTATTTAGTGTATGGCAATATTGCATTAGCCAGGAGACTACAATACTAATGCAGAGTAGTAGTTTGGCTGCCTAAGACTAGGTTCATGCTTATGTGCTTCCCAAGATGGGACAAGCTACACTGCACCAGAAAGAAAGATGCTCAGCTTCTTTAGCATCATCTGGGACCCCTCTCCCTTCAGTGGCTTAATGACACTGGAGATGGTCTTTGCTCCAGTGGTTTGAGTCCTAACATTGCACAGTAGGGTGAGCTCTCTTCATTCACTTCAGTGTCTGCCCATCTAGCAGTTCAAAAGCAAGTTACATGAAAGTAGAGAAATAGGTACCACTTTGAATGGGAAGACATTTGGTTCATGCTTGCATACTTGCTAAGGTGCATCACAGGGGCAAGCTACTCTGCAGAAAAAAAAGAAAGATGAACCAGCAGGTTTCTAAGTGTCCGTGTGAAGTGCTGGCTTGTTTTCCCACTAAAATGATACCTATTTATTTACTTGCATGTAATATGCTTTCAAACTGCTTAAGTGGGCAGAAGCTGAAGTGAGTGGCAGGAGTGTCTAACCCCACCATGCAGTGCTAGGACTTGAACCACTGGAGCAAAGACTATCTCCAGTGTCATTAAGACACTGAGCCACTGTACTTCTTTAACCATAAGGTAATATGTCAAGTGGGAAAGGATCAAGGTTAAGATGAGCCTTATGATCCTACAGAATTCATTCTAATCTAGAGTGTTGTTCCAATGATTCATCACACTAATTCACTGAGGATATTGATTTTTTGCCTCATGCGGTTGGTATTCCAGTAGCATTCAGCAGCTTTAGGTGCCACTTCAGGCCCTAATGTTTCTAGCTGCTCCAGAATTTCATTGTGAGAATTACCTGAAGACCTGCTGAGGTCCTGAAAGCCTATCAGCTATTTTATGTTTGTTGAGAGAACTTGTGCTGAGTTTTACTTATGACTGGTTCATATTTTGCATAATATGTGGCATAATGCTGACTTCTGTTAAATGTAGTTTATATTGGAATATTGGTGTTTGAACCAAAGGTGCTCAACTTTGGTGCACAAATTGTGACCTTAGTGAGGAAGGAGGACATGGTAGCAGTAACTTGTGCCCTAATACATTCTAAAGTATTTGAGACTGTCCTTGAAGGTTTTTCAGAAAAGGCAGTTGATTCAAAATGAAGATTCCTGCATACTTTTGGGTTCCTGATTTTCAGACCACATAACTCTTCATTGGTTGTCTTTTGGTTTCCAGGTCTAATTTAAAGTGCTGGTTTGGACCTATAAAGCTCTTCCTCGCTTGGTACCTAGTTACCTTCTGGATTACCTACTCCAGCCACCTGAGGACTAACCCTAAATGGGAGAAACTGGTGCATATCTAACCCCTGTGGAAATTAGGCAGGTTCACTTGCTGGTTTTCTGCAAGATTAAGTGATTTCAAAGAGTTGTCTCCTAAGAAAGACTTTGATTTGATATTGCCATATTTTATTTTCTTTCTGCCCTTGTAGTGTTGGTGTGTTTTTTGGGGCTATATCAGGGGTGGGATTCTACATGCCCACAGAACTGGTTGTTAAAAAATTTGAATCCCACCCCTGGGCTATATGATGGCCTCATGTTAAATTCTACTTGAACCCATCATGGAGCTGATATTTGAGGCCTAAATGGATATAGTACCATTACTAGAGCAAAAACAATCACAACATATGAGTAGTTTTGGAGGTATGGATAAAAATTAGTGTTGGAATTTTGTACATTTTCTTCTTTGTCAAAGTAAAGAATCAGTTTTGTAGAAGCTGCAGGGTCCTTTGTGCTTTCTGAGCTATGTTGTTTTCTCACAGATGTTTCATTACCCAGCTAAATAATATCATCAGTATTAGAAGGAAGAGAATTTGCCTTCTGTTTATAAGCAAGTGTCTTGCTCTGTCAATGTTGGTGGGAGTTTGTTGGTAATTCTTGGAATAGGTTGTTCTTCACTGTTTGATTGGTTGGTTGAGTTGATAGTTCCTTGATTGGGGTATTGTTTACTTCTTGATTATTGGTCTGGTGTTCATCCTGCTGGTAATCTCTGCTTATCTAGGTGTTGATTGCTGATAAGGAAACCATGAGCATTCTAGAACAAACTAAAAAAATACTGGAGAATTCTTGAAAACCAGACACTCAGACAAATCAGTCATTAACAGGCACATAGAGATAAACAACATCTACATACCATTCAAAAGAGATAATTATAATAATTTTAAAAAGAGCTGAAAAGGAAACAAAAAGGCCTAAACACCTTGGGAAGGACCTGATAGATGGACAAACATGCTCAATCTAGTGCAAACATCTGGCTGATTGCCACCAACCATTATTATTTGAGCCCATCCTAATTGACTGTATGTATGAAAATTGGTCTCCAAAGATAGCCCAGGATATTTTGATGCTTGAAGCAAAGATCAAAACATTGTTCCTCCCTAGCATTTTCTAAACAGAAACTAAAAATGCAATTTATTTTCAGAACCAGTAACTGTAATGCTATCTAGCTTGCCAATTCATATATAAATTTAGCAAAACTGAAACCAAAAGATATTCTTGGTGACTCTCAATTCATTAAAAAGAAGAGCTAGAGGAAAACATATTAAGTTTGTTGCTAAAGGCTCTTCCTTTCATCTGAAACTGCTACATGGATTGAAATGTGTATACTGGTCCTAAATATTTCATTGCTGTATTGCCATATGTTGAACTTCTTCTTTTTATATATCTGATGGTTTATTAAAAATAGAAGGTTACAGTGGTCAGCAGTGGCTTCTAAAGCAAAAGAACAAGAAATACCAAATAAAGACACAGATAACTTCTAATCCTGAAACATAAAAGGAGGACCATTGTTCTAGGATTATAATTGCAGTGGAATTATAAGAAAAAGATTTGTGGAGCCAGAAGCTATTGTTTGTTCCAACTGCCTGCTCAGAACTTGCAAGAAGAAAAGCTTTTGACTTGTGAATACTGCACACAAATTTTACAACTCACAGTCACAATCAAACCCAGGCACAGATACACAAAGACACATTTGAACCGCAAGTGCTATGACCAAATATGATTAGAACTTAGAATAATTTTATTGTCACTTTGAATGTACACTTATCAGCCTACATTAAAATGAAATTTCATTGTGTATGGCTCTCAAAGGGTCACCCCCTCCAATATCCATTGCATACACATGACAAATAAACAAATACAAAATTATGCATATACCCACATATATTATTCAACACAAAGAAGCAACACAGTCTAGTTCTGATGTATACAGGTACATGGCCAGAAAAACAAATCTTGCAAGTGTACCAGATGGATGGTATGGGGAACAAAGCTGTTACAAAGCTGTTATGCTTCTGTGTTATGAACCACATGGCTTTAAGATACCTGGACAATTTGACTTTCAAGTGAATAATTGATTGCTTTTCTTTTTTTAATTGTTGCTCTCCTATTGGTATAGGAGAATTTGACAATGAGCAAAGTAAATACATTCCCCCCCCCAACCCAACACACAATCAAGGGGGCTGTCTCTTCTTCATCTACATATCCTCCTGACTAAACCATTGTCTTCCTTGCTCTTCCCTCCCACTGTGCCCCTTTCCGATGACAGCAGGTCACTTGAAAGGTTAAAGCACATGTTAATATTAGAGTGACCTGCTATCTCTGTATCACCCCTTTTTCCAAGCAGGCAATGTTGTGCTTTTAATTCCCTAATGTGCAGTCCAGCAGTCCATATCATCTTACAGGGATTGAATAGAGAAAGCGAAAGGCAGACTGTGTGGTCACTGTTTTCAATATCCCCCCTGCTAGCCATTACATCACCCAGCTACTCTCTAAGAGGATTTTCAGCAGGCTTGGCTTCATTATTAAAATAGTAATTAATTTTTTCCTCTTCACAAAACCAGGGGACTTTCAGATGGGGGCTTTGGGAGTGAGAAGGCAGGTTTCTTTTGAAAATGTCTTTCTGAAAGCCATAATCTGCTCTCCAACCTTACAGTACACATGTTCCCCAGGAAATGTGATTAAAGGGAGACACATATTAAAAAAAACTTTGCTGGAAATTAATTCAGTTTCCAGGATTAAAAAGGGTAAAAAAAAGTTTGATAAAGTTGTGCAATGCTCCAATGACAGCACATAATAGAAGTGCAAAGTTTTATCCTCTTGAAGGATAAATGAGTGGCCAGAAAGGTCTGATGGTTCCCAGAGAAAAAACATCTGCTACAGCTAATTCACTTTAGCTTTTGATTGTAAAATTCATTAGCCATATCAGGCAGCTGTAGCTTCAAACATGTTGCTAGGAAGTACAGTTTTAAAGAGTGAGATGCCATTTGTTCTTCTCAGCTGTAGAAAGGAAGGTTGATTGCCCAGCAAAATGCAAACTCCAACTGCCTGGAAGTTGAACTGGGATCTTCCATGGATGAGGATGCCGATCACACAATACTCCTTTAATTCTCTCAAAACTTTGCAAAGTGTTGTGATGGCAGGAAGCATTCTAAATAATAAGGCACCTCTCTGGTACATGGTATTATCCTTACATTTTGATAACAGCGGTGGGATATAAAATCATATTGGATTCTGTTTAGCTTAAAGCTACAATGTTTTTTTAATATACGTATATATTATATATACGTATATTATATACATATATATATGTGTGTGTGTGTGTGTGAGTGTGTGTGTGTGTGTGTTTTCTTAAGTTTTCATGGGTACTAACATGTATGCTGTTCAGCTTTGTTCAGGTATTTTCCCACGACATTGTGGTTGTGCTTTTAAATATATATATGTTGTGCTTTTAAATATATAAATATATATATTTATCTGTATGTATGTATATATATATATATGTATAATTTGTTTTCTGAGGTTTTCGCTTGGAATGTTTTTAGTATCTAGGCAAATGTTTCGATGGAAGTCTCATTCATCATCTTCAGGGCTTGTTCTTCAGCTCTGTGGCTTTCTCAGAGTAAATGTGAGCTTGCAAGCTGCTTCTTTTCTTTTAACTGGCTAGTAGGTGGTGTGACTTGATTTGGGTGGGGGTTTCTGGCTGTGTTCTGATTGGTTAGGGGGGTTGGCTGTGTTCTGATTGCTGGGGTGTTGTGTTTCTGCTTAGGTGGGGGCCTGGTTGTGGCCGGTTAGTTTTAGTTGCTGGGGGATTTGAGCTGGTGAGCTGTGATCTTGTTGTTTGGCTTTGTGTTCGTGGTCATGCACATCTCATGGTGGGTGTCAGTTTGCTTCTTGTATGGGTCAGAGGGGTTTGAGTGGGTAGTGGTGCAGTGCAGATTATGGCTTCTGGTTCGTAGGTCGTGTCTCATCTTCTGTGTGGGTCCTGAGTCTTTTTTTCTGCGTGGAAGTGTGGTGGTAGCATCTTTGTGTGGCTACTTGTGGGTGTGTGGTCTTTTGTGTCATTCTTCATATTAGGTGCTCGTTTTATTAATGAGAGTAGGTTTCCAAATGGTTGGTGAGGTGGGAAGGTATCATCTCGTTTACTTCATGCTTGTGTGTGGCGTTTTTACTGTCTCTATGGCTTCTCTATTATTTCTGTTGTTGAAAGTGTTCAGTTTTGGCGATAGTTCTGGTATTTTTAAAGTCAATTTCATGTCCTGTGGCTTTTGAGCTGTTGGACCAGGGAAGAGGTCAGTTCTTCTTTTTGATTGAGTTCTTGTGTTTTCTTCAGTGGCGTGCACTAATTCTTCTGTAGTTTGTCGCTATGTATGTGTGGAGTTGAGCAGGCAGTGCAAGGGATTTCGTATACTCCCTTGGTTTTCTAACTCGAATTTTGTCTTTAGGGTTTCTTAGGATGGTGGAAATATTTTTTTTCTGTTTGTGGCAGAATGCTGTTTTAAATGTTTGTGTTTTTTGGAGGACTTGCTGATTTTGGTCTGTCAGTGCCTTTTATAATATGGGAGGAGGGCTTTCCATTCTCTTGTTCTCTTGTCTTGGCTTTTGGTTTTGGGGTTTCTTTTTGGATTAGGTGGGGTATACTTCTTTTTTGAGAATCCCATTGGCTGTAAAGTACATTAGTGAGAGTGTGTAGTTCAAGTTTTTAAGTGTTGTTTCATTCGGCTAAGCATTTTGGTCTGGAGATGAGTGGTCTTGGCTACGGAATTGATCTATGCTGGGTGGTGGTGTGAAGAGTGCATGTAGAAGCGGTTTTGTAAATATGTTTTTCTTCTGGTAAGATGGTGGTGTCCGCTAGGGATGCCATTTGGATTTTTTGTAATACTAAGACCATCTAGGAAGGAAGTTGATTGGGTTGGCTTCTGTTTTCATGGTGAATTGTATTTTTGGGGTGTAGGCTGTTGAGGTGTGTGAGGAAGTTGTTCAAGTTTTTCTTCCGCGTGTGGCCAAGATTATGAAGGTGTCATCTACGTATCTGAGCCAGAGTTTGGGTTGTGATCATATTTTTCTAGAGCCTTTGTGTTTTCAAAGTGGTTCCATGTAAGAGGTTTGCAATGACAGGTGAGAAGGGGTGATCGCATGTGTGCTCCTATCTATTTGTTTGTTTTTTGGTCCCATTGTTAGGTGGAAGTATGTAGTTGGATAGGCAGTGGTTGGTAAGATCCTAGATTGTACTTGGGGGGGTTGTATTTGTTTTGGATGGCATGCGCAAGGCTTCTTTTATAGGCACTTGGGTGAATAGGGATAATGACATCGAAGCTCACTAGTAGGTTGCGCCTGGTTGTAAGTTTTGGTTTCTTTATGATCTCAATGAACTGGAATGAGTTCCTTAACTGTGAGTTGATGGATTCTGCATAGGTCTGTAATTGTTTTGGCGAGAAAATTTGGCTAAAGTTTTGGAGAGGTGAACCTATGGAGCTGACTATTGGTCGTAGTGGGGTTCCTCTTGTGTATCTTGGGGAGACCATACCAGCTAGGGCATCTGGATGAATTTTTCTCTGGGTTTATGATTTTGTTTTGCCTGGATTCTTCTTCCGCTGATCAGGGGAGGCCCTTTTATTTTGGATCTGGTGGTTTTTTCTAGGTAGGTGGTGGGGGTCCAGTGTTTAGGGGTTTTGTATGTGGGGTCCCTTGGAGTAGGTTGGTTTAACTTGGTTTTGGGTAGTGCAGATGTATTCATAACCACTGTTTGCATTGCCCCGTTGAGTCTTGCTGGTAGGGATTATTATGGCTTGGTGTCTTCTTCAGGTACAGTAGTGGCAGTTTGTTCTACTTTGGATAAAGTTTTGCTTTTTGGGTGGTTTGGTGATTTTTTTTGAAGGATATTAGTGATTTCGATTCTGATTCTGTCAGCCAATCATCAGGGTTGGTTTTTGGTCAGGCTGGTTTCAAACTCCCACATATGCATGGTTTCTGTGGGGATGTGTTTGGGATCCATAATATATAATTAGTGAATTGTTCTGGTTCGCGTTTGATGATCTTTGGTTTATTCGGTTTTCTCCCCACTAAATTGGAAGTTCTAGTCAATTTCGACTGAAGTCCATTCATCAATCTCAGGCTTGTTTCTTCAGCTCGGCTTCTCAGAAGTAAATGTAGCTTGGCCAGTGCTTCGTCTTTAATGCTATATGGGGTTGTGACTTGATCGTTGACCTCTGAATGTAGGGGCTTCGACTGTGTTCTGATGTGGGTGGGTGTGTCTGCTTGTTGGGCGCGTTGGCCCAGGTTAGTCTTAGTTCTGGGATTACTGGTGAGCTGTGATCTTTTTTGGCTTGTGTTTCGTGGTATTGGCCACATGCTTCATGTGGGTGTCAGTTCTGGCTTCTTTATGGGTCAGAGGGTTTGAAGTCGGTAGTGGTGCAGCTGCGTGGCTTCTGGTTCGATGTCGTGTCTCATCTTTCTGTGTGGGTCTGAGTCTTTTTCTCGTGAAGTTGTTGGTGTAGCCATCTTGTGTGCAGTGTGGGTTGTGGGTCTGGTGTCATTGCTTTCATTGTAGACTCGTTTATTAAAGAGCAGGTTTCCAAATGGTTGTAGCCGGGAGATCACTCTTATTCAGCTGTTGGGCGTATTTCTTCTACTATGGCTTCTCTGATTATTCTGTGTGAATGTTTCGTTTTTGCAAATTTCTGGTATTTTTTAAAGTCAATTCTCATGTCCTGTGGCTTTGAGGTGTTGACAGGGAGAGTCAGTTCTTCTTTTTTGATTGATGTTTTGTGTTTCTTCAATCTGCCACTATATCTCTCTGTAGTTTTTCCATATGCGTATGTGTGGAGCAGGCAGTGAAGGATTTGGTTATACTCCTTTTTTTCTAACTCGATTTTGTCTTTAGGGTTCTTGGATGGTGGACTATTTTTGTTTGTTGCAGAATGCTGTTTTAATGTTGGTTGTTTTTGAAGATCTTGCTGATTTGTCTTAGTGCTTTATATATGGAGGAGGGCTTTGCCATTCTGCTCTTTCTCTGTTTGGCTTTCTTGGTGTTTCTTTTGGCATTAGGTGGTTAATCTTCTTTTTTGGAGAATCCAATGCTGTAAGTCATTATGAAGAGTGTGTAGTTTCAGTTTTTTAAGTGTTGTTCATCGGCTAAGCATTTTGTTCTGGAGAGTAGTCTTGGCTACGAATTGATCTGTGCTGGGTTGTTGAAGCGCATGTATATAGGCGTTTGATATGTTTTCTTCTGTAGATGGTGTGCCTAGGGAAGCATGGATTTTTTGTATACGTAAACATTAGGAAGGAAGTTGAATGTTGGCTACTGTTTCATGGTGAATTGTATTTTGGGGTGTACATTTTCCAACGTAGAAAAAAGACTCACACCCACACAGAAGATGAGACACAACCCACGACCGCAGAAAGCTGTACCACGCTGACCACTACCCGCTCCAAACCGCTCTGACGCCTATACAAGAAGTGAAACCTGACACCCACCAGTGAAGATGTGCACGACCACGACCACAAGGCCAAACGAACAAGATCAAGCATGCTCACCCAGCTGCAAATGCCTCCGCGAGCAACTAAGACTGACCTTTGAGCACACCAAGCCCCCCACCTTAAACAGAACACAAGTTCACCCCAGCCAAATTCAAAGAACAGCAGCCAACCCACCCTAGCCAAATCAGAAGCGACCAGCGCAAACCCCCAACCAATGAGAACACACCCCCACCCAATCAGAACACAGTCAAGCCCCGCAACCAATCAAGTCACACCCCACTAGCAGTTAGAAAGGAAGAAGCAGCTGCAGCTCACTTACTCATCCTGAGAAGCATAGAGCTGAAGAAACAAGCCTGAAGATGATGAATGAGACTTCATCCAAAACCGTTGCTTAGATACTTCCAAATTTTATGTGGGAGAGAAACGCCGATATGATGGCAGATGAGATTCTGCTGAATGTTCCGAGGGTGGCCTACAACTTTAAACAGAACGTACAATGAACGTGGGGATAATACCCGATAGGAAGCTAAACAGCTACAACATGTAAAGTACCACGGGAGAGCTTAAAAAAAACAAAAAAACAAAAAACAAAAAGACAATATATATATATAATGTGTGTGTGTGTGTGTGTGTGTGTTTGGTGGTGTTGTGCAAATATATATATATATATGTGTGTGTGTGTGTGTGTGTGTGTGTGTGTGTGTTTAACTATGTGAAAGAACAAATATAAGAGGCTGGTAGATGACAAAAGGGGAAAGACTGTAGTTCCTTGAAAGTATACTTGCTTTCCTGGCTGCAGAATTCTGGAAATTGAAGTCCACACCTCTTAAATTTCGCAAAGATGTGAACCATTGATCTAGATCAGGGATGTCAAATTGATGTTATCATACATCACGTGATGTATCGGGACTTTCCCCCCTTTGCTAAACCAGGTGTGGGCATGGCCAGCGTGTAACACATTTGGCCCGCAGGCCAGGAGTTTGACAGCCCTGATCTAGATCCTTAGCAACTTAGCAAGACGCATGGACTTCAACTACCAGAATTTCTCAGCCAGTATGGCTGGCAAGGGAATTCTGGGAGTTGAAGTCTAAAAGTCTTAAAGTTTCCAAAATTGGAGACCAGGGGTGTCACAAACTTGTGGCCCATGAGTCAGATGAATCACATGCTGGTCATGCCCATGCCTAGTTCAGTGAAGGGGAAAAAAAAAATCATGATATGTCACAGTTTGACACCATGATGATACGAGTTTGACACCCAAGGCCTAGACTATGTTTGCTGACTGTGAGTTTCAAGGAACAAACCTTCCTAGGCGTGTGATTTGAGATTCTTAACCTAAAAATTCCAAGTCACCAAGCCTTAGTTGCTCAGATCACATACCATTGAATGATGGTTTTTCTTATCTAAAAAACTGATTCAGGTTTGTAACCTGTTACTTGAACAAGACCCAGCAATCTCTATTAGAACTATAAGCTTACTATCACCAGTAGGGCCCAAATGTTCAGACCTCCACCATGCATCATGGTACTGATCAATGGATGCTTTTAGGTAATATTGAAAATGCACAGGTATGGCCTTTGTGTGTTACTTGTCTCTCCCCAATAGTAATGTAACAGGTACACATGTAGGTACATATGTATTTATGTTTTAACGGAATCCAAACACTCATTGTTATGAACAGTTCTAAAGATACCTTGCAACCTGCTTACGTTTAAGAAGCATATAGTAGAGCATTTCATCTTTTCATTCTTTTCTAATTGGCTAGTATTTTTCATTAGAGATCACCACGTTGAGTAAAATAAACAAGAGTCTAATAGCTCTTCTTAATATCTTAAAATCCTATATACCAAGGAGGAGAACTGATTTTCTGTGCAATACTTTCCGTGGCCCTATGATCAATTTTTATTGGAAAATCTTATCTGATCATTGTAAGAATGATAGGAGAAAAAGATTAGTGTACAGTGAAGTGGCCAATAAAACTTCTACTCATGTTTAGTCCCACATTTTTGAATGTCCTGTAAATACAGTACAAATGCTTAATATTTCAATTAATGGCACAGAAGAATTTTTCAGTGGCATTCTTGGATTTCCTCAAGGACCTATGTCATGGGTTAAATATGGCAACACAATGAAACAGTGGAGGAAAGTGAGGAATGCAAGAATCATGAATTTTGAACACTAAAATTTTTCACCTATTTCAGATTTGCAAGGTCCAATCTGGATTGGTCACTGGGACCACCAGAGGTTTAGTCTTCTGAGCTTTCAGACTTATGCTGGACCCCATCCTCAGAGAACTTCTCTCTTCATACTCTGCTACTACACACTCTGCTAGAGAAAAGTACCCTGAGGATGGGGTACAAAAACCTGGAAGACTAAATCTTTGGTCCCAGTGACTGACCCAGATTGGATCCTGCAACATTATCCTGGCTCATGTATATTCATCTTCATGTGACTTTCAGAGTTCCCTCAGATTATGTAGTATTTGTGGTATATAATACCCAAAGCGAATAAAATAGGAAACTGCCTTCCCTAGGAGAAAAGAGTTGGAGCAAATCCCAGGTGTGAATTTTAAATCTTCATTTTTTCAGTTTTTGTTGGTTTGTTTGCTGAAAGGACACAGCTTCAGCCACCAGGGTGCACTGAACCCATCTGATAATGCAGCATTCATTCATTTTTATTTTTTATTTTGCAAGAGAGGGAGAGAGGAGGTAGCACAACAAAGCCACGTGCAGTTGTCTAAGACAAGAAAGATGGAAAATGGAAAATATATATAATGCCAAGTTTCCAAAATCCTACCATAATACTGTATATAGAGATAGCTTCATGTCATCATTGCCAGAAAGTGTCACAAATCCCTAATTGGAATCTCGGCTATCTAATATTAGCTTTAAACTTTCTTCCCCAATATAACTAATTAGCATTTATTACTGAGGGACAATGCAGGAAGAAATGATTTTCCTTCTACCTGAGTAATGGACTTGCAAGGTTTTGCGGAGCGATAGCTACCATCATCTTAAGCCCCTGTCACACTGCACCAACGGATGCAAAGAGGATGGAAAACGGACAAAAAAGCTTGCCATCCGTTATCCCGTTTGGTTAACCGTGATGTATCCGTTCTGTACTCACCCTGCCTCCGTTTTGCTTCCCTCCTCTTATCGTTCAGCATCCGTCCTTTTGACATTTTCATCTGCTCAGAAAGTTTATGAGCTGGTCAAAACTTTTGCACGGAAAAATGTTCCAATTCATTCTGTTTGGCATCGGCTAGCATCCGCTAGGCATCCGTTAATGCATCCGATTTATGCATCCGCTATATCCACTAGGCATCCGATCCGCATCCGCGCAACTCGCATCCGCTCGACGCAGGGAGGAAGTGGAACGGACGCAGAAGGATGCAGAACGGATTGCCTAGCAGAAACAAAGCGTTTAAAATGGAAAAAACGTTCGCAGAGGGGACCTATCTCGGATATTAAGGAATGCCTAGAGGTGCCTTAGAGGATGCAAAGGGACACCTATACTGCCTATTAAAAGGGAGCAAACTCGTCTGCATCTCACTTTCAGACCAGCAGCCCAGTGTGCCGACCTCTGCACCTTCCATCTGACCTCTTGCTCTTCCATCAGCATCGCAGTCATTAATCGTGGATCGTAACACAGCCTTTTGGCAGCCACCAATCCTTCTCCCTGCAACAGTCAGAAGCCAATCTACAGGCTCTGTGAACTCTACTACGGGAAGGAAAAAGGAGGCGGCCAAGAAAGCGTCTGGGTCCGAAGATGGATCGGGAGAAAGAGCAGAATAAGCGGGCTGTACAACACAAGCTTGATGGTGGAGCTCAGGAACGGAAAGACACTCGGGCATTCAGAAACTTCATGAGGATGCCCTCCAGCCATGGTTTGAACGAAGTTGTGCAGCGCCTGAACACCCAGGTTGACCAAGGCGAAACACCAACTTCTGGCCCAGCCCTGGAACCTGGGCTCGAGGTGGCACTCACCTCCTGTGCCCACCTGGCCTCAGGGACCCACCTACCAGGAGCATGCAGTACGGCGGAGGGTGCCAACAAACACCATCAAGCATTGTGGTCAGAGAAGTGATGCAGGCCATCATCGAAGAATACCTGGAGGAAGCTCTCCAGTGGCCCCTCCCTGATGAAGGATGGAAAAAGTTTGCAGAGCGGTGGTATCAGAGTTGGAACTTCCCCACACCGTTGGCAGCCAATAGAATGCGGAAGCACGTGGCCTGCAAAAGCGCGCAGTCAAGTCGGGGTCCACCTTATTTCAACTACAAGGGCTTCTTCAGCATCATTCCTCTTCACCATGGTCGATGCTGACTAACAAGTTCCATGTACAATCGATGCTTCAGGCAACGGCTTCAATGTTCAGCATGCCCAGGTATTACAAACGTTCAGTGACCTAAAGGTGGGGCTGGAGGCAACCTCATCCGTGGGCTTTCCCCAAGAAATTTCCAGGACAAAAACCCCTGGGCCCAAGAACGCAAGATTGCCCGACTTCATCATGGGGGATGACGCCTCTCCCTTCAGAAGACTACCCTCATGAAGCCTAACCTGCCAGACTCCTCAAACACGTGAAGAGAGGATCTTTCAACTAGCAGGCTGTTCCAGGGCAAGGCGGGGGCTGGGCTGGGAGGCAAATATTGACACCTTTGGCATCCTGGCCAACAGGTCCCGTACTTCTCACCAACCATGCAGCATCGCCCAGGAGACTGTGAGGAGGATCGTGGACTTGCTGCATCCTGCACAAATCTCACGCGCACCCGCTACCCAGTCTTGCAGAACAGCTCGTGGACGCTCCAACAAGGCAATGGGACACATGGAGCCTGGGGAATGGAGGCAAGGGCAAAAACCTGATATAGACACTGAGGATTGTGCCAAGGGCCCAACAGAGCTTCACGTGAAGGGAAGAAGCAGCACAACCTCCTGAGACACTGGTACAACTCCCCCAGCTGGAGCAGTGGAGTGGCAAGACAGGATGACAGATGATTAATGATGCTTCTTTCAGCCTGTTCTCATCACACTGATAGAATGGGCATGTATGTTGGGTGGGCGCTACAATGAACAGGGCATTTATAAAAGAGTTGTGTTTATGTTGAACATGTGTGGATAAATGCTTACATTGTTATATGATAACGAAGGGCCAAAGGTGTGGCACCTGGAGGGTAGACCATACAGTCCCACTATGCTTACATCTGGAGGTTTATCTTATCCCACAACTATCTTAACCCATCCAAAGGTATTCCCTGCCCATTCACAGCTAATTACCCATCCAAAGGTATCCCTATGCCCATCCCACAGCTATTACCCATCCCAAAGGTATCCCTTGCTCATTCCACAGTATCCGTGCCCCCCCACTGCTATCTTAAACCCATCCCACAAGACATGTCAAAAGGCTTAAACCATTTCTAAAAGTTTCCACCAAAGACTTATTAAAAAAAAAAAAATGAGAGCCAAGTAATGTGAATCAAGGTAGACTTTATTGATACAAGAAAGCTTATAAAAACAAAAATGGACCCCAAGTCAATGTGTCCAAATAAAGTCACACAGGTAGCAAACCAGCCAGTCTCTGGCACTCCTCTTGTCACGCGAGGTGTGCCCAGTCTCATGGGGTGAAGGGTCCAGGTGCTGTGGAGGTGGGTGCTGCTGCAGTGCTGGTCTGAAGCACCACTGGGGTGCCTGGCCCTGAGAGTGACAACAAGGTGACGGTGTATGAGAAAGCTCTCGACATCTGGCTCCAGACCTGTGATGCTGAGAGGTCCTTCCTCTATGCCATTGGGTGTCCAGCCCCAGTACTGATAACCAGATGTACTGAGGCCAGGGCTTGGCTGTGGGGTTGGAGGAAAGGAGTAGTATATTGGGGGCTGTCTGGTCGCAGCTGGGTGAGGACTGGCGTCGGTGGCATCGCTGTCGTCGGTGCGATAATTGGTGTGGGTGGCATCGGTGGGCATTCAGTGGAACCGGTGGCAACGGTGTCACCCGATGACTTCTGTGCCTGGATTTGGGAAGGGCTGCTGCTGTGCTGCTTGGACCTCCTGGTAAGCCGTAGCCCTGGTAGGGTGAGGGGCTATGGAAGCCTTGGACTGGGAGGGACTCCCGTGCGTGGAGGAGCAGAACCTGGACTGGTTGGAAGCAGGTTCCTCTGGGTCTGGAGAGTTGTGAAGCAGGGGGGCTTCGGTTGAATCCGCGGTCCATTCACCACCTGGTACTGGGGTTCCTCCATGTTCTTGGGGTCTGGTTTTGACATAGGTAGGAAGGGCTTGCGGTTGGAGGATGAGGAGTCGGTGTGGACCAGCTGAGAGAGAGATCTATGCTGGTGCGGATGGTGTCCCTGATCTTCCAGCAGGACCAGTGTGGCTCTGCCCCTCCTGCTGTCTGGCTCTTCTGCTTTCTGTGGAGGTTGGAGCTGGGGGGGTGGTTTTGATGCGGGCTACGGCTGTGGTGGACGCGATTCTCCTTTCTCCCCGCCACCAGGGATTCCTCCAACGGTTACAACAAACCTGTCCGCGGGTTCTCCCACCAATGGCATGTGCAACAGAAACCCTGCCTGGAGGAACAGGGACTGACTTTCGGCTGAGGAGGACTGCACTCAGCAGGGCTGCCGGAGAGAGAGGGTAAGACAGAAGGGCTCCTGGTGCTCCTCGGTGGCTGGCATCTTCACCCTCTCAGAAGCTGCACCTGGCCATGACGTAGGTCTCTTCTGTCTGTCAGCTTAACCGTGGCCTGGCCAGATTTCTTCAGGTGCAGCTTCCCGTACCAGGTGTGCATGTGCTTCCCACTAGCCGAGGAGCAACATCCGATGTGTAGCCCAAGACTCTCCCCTTCTCTCTCCAAGCAGCCCTGCTTCCTTTTGGTGTCCCTGTTACAGCCGGTGTGTCCCTCCGCCCACAGATAGTCCATTCTCTCTCAGGCCACTCCAGCACCTCAATCCTCGTGTTCCCCTCAATAAAGTACTGCTCCTCTCCCGTTGTTGCATACGCCTCTTCTCCCTTGGCAGGACCAGATAGGCCCTCCATCAGAGGGGATCCCAGGTAATAGGGCTGCTTCCTCACACCACCACCAGCAGCAGCCACCAGCAGGATCATCATCATCATCATCATCATCACCAGCCAGGATCATAATCATGCATCATCATCATCATTCGTCATCAAGCAGCAGATCATTCATCATCAGCAGCAGCAGCAGCAGGATCAGCAGCAGCAGCAGCACCACACCAGGCATCAGCACCAGCAGGACCAGGATCAGCAGCAGCAGAGTGAGCACAGCAGCACCAGCCAAGACAGGAGCACAAGCTAGCAGCATGAGTAAGGAACCAGGAGCAACGAGCAGAATGACGGAAGACCAGGAGCACGAGCAGGACGAGCAGGACGAGCAGTCCAGGAGCACGAGCAGGAACCAGCAGGACCAGCAGCAGCTTCAGCAAGAGTACCAGCAGCAGAAGCACCACTTCCAGGAGCAGCTTCAGCAGATTACGCAGCAGAAGCTCCAGCACCAGAAGAGTGAGCCCGAGCAGCAGAAGCCCAGCAGAAGCAGAGTCAGGGACAGGGGGCGGGAGGGTGGCCCTGTCCCTCTTGCCAGGGATTGGCGGCAGGTTGCTGAGGCTTTCGCCTTCTTCCCATGGTTGTGGCGGTTGCTGGCTGCAGGAAGGCTGGCAGGAAAGGCTGGCAGGAAGCCTGGCAGGAAGCCTTGCAGGAAGGCAGGCAGGCAGGCAGGACACCAAAGGCTGGCAGGCAGACTGTGGCTGGCAGGGAGGCTGGAAGGCTGGCTGGCAGCAAGGCTGGCAGGCAGGCAGAGAGCAAGGCTGGCAGGGAAGCTGGCCAGGAGGCTTGGAGCAGGGTGGTAGGAAGGCTGGCAACAAGGCTTGCAGGTAGGCATGCAGGCAGTGCCAGGCAAGGACTCGAATGTATCCGGCAGCAGGTCTTTCCTCCGAATGCTGGCCACGTGCAAGCTGCTTCCCTTTATATCCGTGGTGGCTTACAGAATAAATCCCCCCCCGCATGCGCAATTAACGCTCGGCCATCCGTTCGGCTTCACTGTGCATCCGCTTAAGGCTTCCGCTGTGCATTCCGCTTCATCCGCTGTGCATCGCTTCTGCATCCGCTGTTCCGTTCCGCATCTGCTTTGCTGAGGTCCCCCGGAAGCCTAACGGAATGGCGCCATCCGCTCCCCATCCGCTTCCATCCACTTGGGCTTTTCCGTTCCGCATCCGCTTTCCATCTGCTCTGCGTCCTCCCCGTGTCCGTTCCTTTCCGTGTTTCCGCTCCGGTTATGCAAAATATTTTGCTCCTTTTGAGAACGGATAACAACGGATTTGCTCGTCCGTTGTGTCCTTTTTACTAACGTTTTGCATCCATTGGGCAGTGTGACAGGGCCTTTACTTGAAGATGAAAACATTTCTGCTCTTAAAGATGAAGTTTATGTAATTTAGTCTCAAGAAATTCTGCAGGGACATTCAGTGGTTTGAAGTTGCATTCATGTGGGGTATTAATAATCCATTCACTTTTGCTCCCACTAAACAGCAGCATTAATTTGTTCAGCAACTTTGACCTTTACTAGAAAAAGCTCTACACAGATGAGAACTTGAGTGCAATTTTGTTGTGGACAGACTGTCTTCCCATCTTCTTCCCATCCTTGTCCGGTGGCATATGTCTTGTTAGGATCCAATTTATATGCTCCCTTCCCCCCACTCACAACTGCTTCCAAATGCTGGTCTAGCCACTTTTGTGTCTGAATTGATCAAAAGGGAACCGTGTGATAGAATGCCCTAAACTACATTCATCCAACAGCTATACAGAGATATTAAAAGAATATATGTGAATAGAATGGACAACTCCAATTTTATATGGTAGGAATAAACATGCAGGAATGTCTGACACCATTAAAGCACCATGCCTCCATTTCTCTCCTGACAGATCTGTTCAAAAAAGATACAGTGATGATGATCTCAATACTATGTTAGAGATGCAGGCAGTTCTCGACAACAGTTCATTGAGTGACCATTCAAAGTTACAATGGCATTGAAAATAGTGACTTGTGACTTATGGCTGTTTTTTCACACTTGCAACCATTGTGGCATCCCCACCATTCAAAGTTAGAACAGTACTGAAAAAAAAAGACATGACCATTTTTCACAATTATGATCATTGTAGCTTCCCCATGGTTGCATGATCAAAATTCAGACGCTTGTCAACTGACTCATATTTATGACTGCTGATGTGTCCCAGAGTCACATGATGTTGTGGTTCGCCGGCAGTAGATGCAGATGGCTGAGGAGAGCAAGGACTCAGATGAAGGGCCAGAACCATTAGGGAATGGACTGATGTCTTCAGAGATTGTGGGAGCTGGAAGCAGTGATGAGGAGGTTCCCGAGGAGCCTGTGCCAAGTGTGTGGGCATGCAGGATTGCTCACAGGAAAAAGCAGCTACAACAGCATGGGCAACTCAGGAGTAAGGCTGCAAGGTAATTGCCCCTCCTTCAAGAAGATAAAAGCCAGTTGTGAAACTAATTTTCTTTGCAGAAGGCAAAGACGTTTTGAAACTCCAGCCTCATGGACATTCCAGTATTCTGAGTTTGCATTTGAAGATTCTTGTATTGCAAATTATTTATTGTCTGTTATCTTTTGGTAAGTCTCGCACAGTCTGGCAAGGCTTGTGCTTATCACAGCTAATTATTTTTCAGAAGCATTAAAAGGTTTCTGTTCCCTTTGGATTGTGTTTGATTTTTTGGAAAAGGGCGTGAGTCAGAACACGCTATCACCTTTTGCAACCTTCTAACAAGCAAAACCAACAGGGAAGCAAGATTCACTTAACTATTGGGTTACTAATTTAACAGCTGCATCCATTCACTTAAGAATTCTGGCAAGAAAGGTCGTAAAATGGGATAAAACTCACTTCTGTTGCTGCTGAGCAACAGAAATTTTGGGGCTTAATTTTGAGTTGAGGACTACCTATATAGGAAAATCTTAGTCCTTTAGTCTAAGGATTTCCCACCTGATATACTTTGAATCTCATACCATTAGCAGTCATTTCAGAAGGAAAGCAAGTGATAACAGGAAATAGACTGTTTTTGTAGATTTAATCATAAGTGGGACTGTTCTTCTGCACTTATTATAGCTGAGATGGAAGGCATTTGGCATACTAGTGTTGGAAGAATTATCCTTCTGGGTTCAGTTCCAAGTGGGGAAAAAGACACTAGAAACATGGAGGCTGTTTGGAAAAATGGTTTAATGGTGGACAGGACCACATGGCATGGAGTTCCAAAGAAGGATCATCATATGCTCCAAGGTAAAGGAAAAGAGAAGGAAAGGCTGAGATGCTGAGAGTGCCTAGTTTTGTAACCTTCATTGGAATTTAAATTGGAGCTTGTATTCTAATTGGTTGTCAGACTCCCATGAGGACATGCAGGGGCAACTCTATAAGCTGTCCTGAGGTTTGGTTGAGCATTGCTGGATGATGATGATGCACTGAAAAGAGCTTTGCTATAGTTTTACCTGGAGATCTTTGTTAGGTAAAGTATTCTGGCCCAGACCTGAATGGCCCACCCATTAACAAAGGTGGGGGTGAGCTTCTATTTCTGAGGTGAGTTTCTGTTTCTGAGTTTCTACTCTTTTTAGGGGAAATATTCTGCCCTTGTAATATTTCCTAGGATATTTCAATTTTCTAGAAGAGGGGTAGGTGTTAACTTCCTACATTAGGGAATCTCATTTAACACCCCCCACCTCAGATTACTTAATAAAAGTGACTAAATGCTCATACTTGTGCTTGATCCTATTCAATGTAAGATTTCTACCATTTGCATGGTGTGTCACCTGGACTGTTTTTTTGCATGCAGCTGCCATAGATATCAGAAGCTACACAAGTCCGATAACAATCAAACAGAGACTCTAGAGCTGTCATGTTAACTGTCATGGCTGTGTGTCATTTCCTGGTGATTTGGTATATTATCGGCTGACCTTGCAGAATGTAGTTATACCTAGGAAAGATGATTGGTAACACAATTATCTACAATCTGTTGAATAAGCACAGGACCAGAAATGGATATAGCTTTCAATTGTGTAAACACTCTTCTCTTTTCTCAATTCATTCAGCATCAATTAACTAACTTGTCTATCATCTAATGTATCTATTAATTTGTCTATTTGTAACCACTGCAACATCTCCATAATCACATGATCAAAATTCAGCTGCTTGGCAACTGACTTATACTTATGATAGTTGCAGTGTTCTGGGGTCATGTGAAGGTCAGCTTTTGTGACCTTCTGACAAGCAAACTCGATGGGGAAACTAGATTCCGTTAACAACCATGTTACTAATTTAATAACTATAGTGATTCACTTAACAACTGTTCCAAGAAAGGTCATAAAATGGGGGAAAATTCACTTAACACACATCATCAGCCACAGAAATTTTCAGCTCAATTATGGTAATAAATCGAGGACTACCTGCACACTTCCCATGAACTGCAGTCTTTCCCTCTTTTGTCACCTACCCACCAAAACTCAGTTAACAGCAACAGAAAAAATTTGGGCTCAGTTATGGTCATAAGTTAAGGATTACCTGTATCAACAATCAGTAAATACTGGTAAATATTGCTGTGGCCCCAAGAAGGCCTGAGAGATATTTTCTCTGGCATGGCATAGGACAAGAAAAAAAATAAGAAATGAGTTTATGTTATCTTTGGCACAAGCCAACATTACCCTAAACGTTGGGACCTGTGTTTCTGTGTACTGGGCCTACTTTCAGTAACTCCAAGATAGATTCATGGCTTAGAGAAAAAGCTCCTTAAAATGGAGCTATTTTCACTCAATCTCCCCCCCAAAACTTCAGTACTTAAATGCAATATGTACATCAAACCCCAACCATAGCCATTCAGGATTTGTGCTACTCACGGAAAGCGTAATCTAGTCCCAGGGATATCATTTTACCCCGTGGACAAAAAGAAGGGACAAAGGAAGGATTTATTAAAACAATCAACGTTAGTCAGGAATAGCCCTAATCAGAATGTCAAAAATTAGAAGAGACATATCCCAAAGGACCCTGGTAAATACTCTCTCTGTGAAACAAATACTTATCAAATCTTGCTGTTTTACTGGGAGCCACACTGTGTAATTCTCTGAACAGAGGCCCCCTGCAATGAAAAAAAGACAGAAGGAAGCATAAATCACGGCATATATCCTTTTAAATTGTCATTCAACAACATATTTGCAAATTGCACTGTATACGAACACCATGATTACACGTTTGTCCTGGAGCCCTTATTCCCTGCCTCTCCTTGACGGGGGCAGCATTACCCCAGGCTAGCAAGAGAATCAAGTCATAGCAAGGACAGGAGAATAGCTAAATTTTACTTGTTTGTGAGCAAATAGAACATCTTGCCCTCCCTTCGGACTATTTACAATCTCCTGTGATTTTTAAAAAGAAGCATTTTATTTCTTCTTCTTTTCTTCTCCACCATGATAAAGAGTCTGTATTTACTGTGGAACTTTTCCACTATTGAAATAATGATTGCTAATATAACTGAGTGAGAACATTCTGTTTTCTAGTAGACTGAGGTTCTGTGCAACTTTGCACATTTAAACAAAATGATTACCAACAATCACCTACTTGAAATTCCTCCAAGGGCTTTTGCATACAGCCCATGAGCAAACAGGAACAAAGGCAAGATACTCAATTTGTTCTATTTTAGTATGTAAGTCTGCTTAAGTTTTCTTGTCCAGGAAGCTGTGGAATTAGGAACAATCATTTTGTTCTATTTTTCTAAGTTTGCTTAAATTAGCTAATTGCCTTCAGATGGGAATTTTGGGATTTAGTTGTACAAAAACCTGGAGACTCACAGGACATAAGCTGCATTTTGGAATAAGTAAATATATATATTGTTATAAAGTTATAATGGTAGTGAAAAAAAGTGACTTATGACCATTTTTCACCTTTGCAGCATCCACATGGTCACGTGATCAAAATTCGGATGCTTGGCAACTGGCATGTATCTATGACTGTTGCAGTCCTGGGGTCATGTGATCACCTTTTGTGACCTTCTGACAAGCAAAGTCAATGGGGAAGCCAGATTTACTTAACAACCAGATGACTAACTTATCAACTGCAGTCATTCACTTAACAACCGTGGCAATAAAGATTGCAAAATGGGGCAAAACTCACTTAACAAATGTATTATTTAACAACAGAAATTTGAGGCTCAATTGTGGTCATAAGGCAAGGGCTATCTGTACATTTCAGATAAATAATATATGAACTGCGGGATTATGATAACTGCTGGAAAAGGGTCTATGACAATTTGCCACAGCCAACTCGCCATGACTAACTTGCCACAGCCAACTTGCCATGGCCATCTCGCTGTGGGACAAGAATTACACTAATATCAAAGAAATGGTGGAATAGAATCATGAACGAAAGGATGCAAAAGAGTGACAGAATAAAATGTGAATGGCAAAAAGTAAAATATTTTTATTTGTTTTAAATAGTTACATAGTATTGTTACATTATCCAGCAGTGAGTTGTTCCACAGTGAGTTGGTTGTGGCAAGTTATTCCATCCGTGCTGGAAAATATGCTTCTGCAATATGAGAAGTGTTTGAGCAATAACTAGTGATTCACATGTACTTCATATATTTCAATATTTAATGTTTTCCGGCTGCTAAGCTCAGGGGTACTTCAACATGGTTTGAAAAAGAATGGGCCATAATTTCCATTAAAAATATAAAGATATCTTAATTCTCAAAGGAGAGATCATTCTAATTCAAATAATACCAAAACAAAATTTCAAAAAATTTCCAAAATCTCCAGTTGTAATGCTGTCCAATGCAAAACAGAACAATCTCAGATCCAGACAGAAAATAAAGCAATGTGTTGTGGATTTCAATAAATCAAGCTTGACATGCTGTACTAAAGGGGATGTTCCATAGTGAAGCACTTCACATGTCAGTCCATACAAAGGGTTGATTTCAGTATCTACAGCATCTTGGCAGATGATAATACCTTTGGAATACCTTGTGTCCTCTTTAAATGGATTGCTATATCTTTGGGCAGCAATTTGAGCATACCTGTTGTATCACTCTGGAGCAGTGTAGAAAGTTAAAGTAAGCTAAAGGGGGCTTCCTAGTACTGAATAAAATGTTCCTCTGCTCAGTGATGTCAGAAAATATATTGAGATCTTGCTAATTCTACCTGGAGGTTTCAATACAGCTCCTTTAAATAGGACTCTTTAAAGATGGATGCAAATATCAATAACATTATTTAGGGAATACAGTATTATAACTTTAATAAGAAGATGTGTTGGTGCAGGATACAGATTTTTAATGAGTTTGTTGCATTTCTATAACTTCACAACCAAAAGATTAAATAATAATTATAAATAATAAAATCTCAACTATGTATCAGAATGGTCAAACAAATGGCAACTTCAAATCTCAACAAATAAATGCTCTGTCCTACATATTGGCAAAAAAAATCAGAAAATAAAATACAAGCTGAATAGTCAGGACCTTGTTGATGGTCCAAACTCTGTCAAGGACTTTGGAGTACTCATCTCTAATGTTCTAAGTGCTAGAGCCCACTGTAACTACATAGCCAAAAAGGCGTTAAGAGTTGTTAATCTAATCCTACGTAGCTTTTTCTCTGGTAATATCACACTACTAACTAGAGCATACAAAACATTTGCTAGACCAATNTCCTACCTGTCAATGAATACTTCAGCTTCAACCACAACAATACAAGAGCACACAATAGATACAAACTCAAGGTTAACGGCACCAAACTTGATTGCAGGAAATATGACTTCAGCAGCAGAATGGTTAATGTTTGGAATATTCTATGGCTTTATGATTTGGAATACTCTATGGCTTTATGGTTTGGAATACTCTATGGCTCTATGGTTTGGAATACTCTATGACTCTGTGGTTTCTTCCCCAAACCCCAAAAACTTTAACCTTAGACTATTTACTATTGACCTCCCCCCTTTCCTAAGAGGCCTGTAGGGTGTGTGCATAAGTGCACCAAGGTGCCTACCGTCCCTGTCCTATTGTTTCTTTTTATTTTTCTTATATGTATCCATTTCATATATTCACAACTATGTTTATACTTATTCCTGTTATCTTATAATCAATTGACAAAAATAAATAAACAAAATAAATAAATATCAATTTAATCCAGAATATCCAATGGCAAATGTTCTAAATTTCCACTGAAAAAAAATATGAAAGAAAGAAGACACTGTCAAAATTATTAGCAAGGTCAGTGAAGAAAGAGACCATGCTAATAATGTTGACAATGTTGTCTTTCTCCCAGCAGTCCTCAACTATGTCCATTAATCCTCTGATAGATATTTGTAAGGATTTGTGATTCTATTGTGGTGACGTAGTGGTTAGAATGCAGTATTGCAGGCTAACTCTGCCCACAGTCAGAGTTTGAGTCTGACCATCATAAGGTTGACTCCAGTGGTGGGTTTCAAAATAGTTTACCGCCGGTTCAGTGGGTGTGGTTTGGTGGGTGCACTTTGCTCATGCGTACATATTTTGTCTGTGCGCGCACCAAACATGCACTTTGCACAGGTGCAACAGTTTTCTGACTCACTTCTTGCACTCCTGCACTCTCCCTGTTGCTTCAGCAGCTGATGCGCAGCACAGCAGTGCTGCGCAAAGCAGTTGCACTTCAAAAGCAGGGAATAAAGGTCAGTATGGGAGCCCGGCGGGTGGATGGGCCCAACAGCAGCTCCAGCAGCTCCTCAGACAGATCGATTTGGTCTCCACTGATCTTCGGCACTACCAATACACCAGAACCAGGCCAAACTGGTAGAACAGCACCACTGGTTGATTCAGCTTTCCATCCTTCCAAGGTCAGTAAAATGAAGACGCAGATTCCTGGGAGCAACATGCTGACATTTTAAAACCCCCCAGAGAGTTCTATAAAGCACTATTGAGCGGTACACAAGTCTAAGTGCTTTTGCTATTGCTGTCCCACTTTAAATGGACAGAATGTTTATTTTATTCTATGTGATCTCAACACATATGAGTGATATGCTGGGACTGAACCCATGTTGGAATTTTTAAGAATTGCAATGGACTTCTGGTGAAAGCACATGTTCATGATTGTCATCTTTTTTTAAAAAATTACTATGTAAATAACAGCATTTGGATTTCTCTTCTCTGTATCCTCAGCATCTTATGTAGTATTTTCTTCTTATTTTGATTGTTCTTTGCTTACCTTTGTCAATACATTTTTTTAAAAAAATATACCTTGTCTCTGATGTTTTTCCTATCTTAGTCTGAGTGCTTTACTGGATACTTTTCTATAAATTTGATAACTGGACCCTGGGTTATGATGGATTTTTTTTGTTTTTGCTTTCATTTCTCACCTGTATCTCAGCAACAGCATATACTACAAGGACAGACTGGTGATAGCAAAGGCTGTTTCCAGACTTATCCTGATTTAACATGCTGAGGAAGGAAGGTGATTATAGGTCAACTAGTCAGGAATTTTTTCAGGAGTTGGTAATCCCATCAGTAACTTATTCTTCATGCTTTCCAAACTTCAATGAAGGTCACATTGTGGGTAGTTGCTTTACTACCAGAAATTTAGCAAGCAAGATTGTAGAAACCAGTTTCCCAGTCTTAACTTTCTTCTGGTGGAGATCCCTACTGAGGAGAATTTAAGTTTCAGTAGTCCCAAAGCACTGACTTTGATCACATTAAAAAATTGCCCAATGTGCCTAACATGGTTACTATCTCTCTGGTTCATCTTCCTGCAGTATCAGGAATTTGTATTGCTTTATTGACATTAAAAAAAATGGAGTTTTTCATTTTAATGCTACTCTGGCAGAAACTATTCATCACTGAATGTTCATTTTCCTGAGTTGGCAACATTTTTTGAGGAATGTCCACTTCATTGATTTCATGGTGAGAGACTACAGAGTCTCTTCTCAAGGTACCAGATCTGGTTCCTTGGCCCCATCTTTGGAATCAACAGCCTGAAGTAATTTCCATTCTGTCTTTGAGATCAAGAAATGTCATTGATTTATGATACTCCTGACATTTTCAGGTATGGCCAGTCTTATGACCATCATATTCTTTTTCATTTTGCTACCATTTCCCTTTAAAGGGAAGCCTATTTTATTTTCTACAGTCATTTAATAATCTGGAGTAAAACAGTACATTTGCTCTATTTACTCATATGGAATAAAACAGAAAGAAATGCATATGCAAGTTCATAAACATTTTGAATTGTGTGTATTTTTCTGTATGCACACCTTTTGCCAATTATTGCATTATCAGAAAGAAAGATGATTCTGAATTTAAAATAATCCCCCCAAGAAAGATTAGTAAAAAAATTAATAATAATCAGATGCCTCCATCACAATAATCTCAATGAATCTAAGATGGGACTTTCATTTAAAGTTAAATTGTTGAGAAAGTGGGCAGGTAGAGATAAATTGCTCCTTGGGTGTACCATAATTTAATTTATGAAAGTATGTTTCTATATTTGTGTATACATAGATACAAACAATTGCACCTAGGCATGCAATTTTTGTGAGTACTCTTCTAAATCATGAACCCTATTACAATTACATGAACCATATTACAATACATATTAGAAAGATGGATTTTGGCATTTGTATGTTTTCATTTTTTTAAATAAAATAATATGTATTTTTAAAAATATAATGCAGTCAGCATGAATTCATGGTTGCCTATAATTTATAGCTGCACAGTTCTCCATACATCCATGATCAAACTACATATCTCTCTCATCTGAAGTATTTAAAAACAAAGTTTCTTTGTTATTCAATATTTAAGAGATTTAATTGTGTGTGACATTGTACAATGGATGGGCTTGAAGAACACTAGGTAGACTTGGACAAGGTTTGGTGTCTTTCATTCCCAGTTCCTGAAGTATAAAATGGGAATAATAATGACCATGGATAAATCCAATAAGGGAAGTATAGCATTCTGAATGCTCAATGTGCTATATAAATGAATAATAATGATAAGGCCTAGCATTTAAGCAGTTCCAGTTAATTTCAAATGAGCTACTCTAATGCTTCTGATTTAATTACATGGTTAAGTGCTTTGTTGGAATATGCTACACTGCTCTGCACTTTGCTGCCCGGCTCAAGAAAACAGCCATGAATGCTTTTAATTTTCTGTCCTTTTGGATTTGGCTTAGAAAAATCCATTGCATAAATGATAAGGTCCTTGTCAAGCCAGTGAGACCTTAAGAACATCCGCAAGGCCCAACAGTATTTAAGAAAGAAAGAAAGAAAGAAAGAAAGAAAGAAAGAAAGAAAGAAAGAAAGGGAAAAAAAGGTTCACAAATCACTTTCACACTTGAATTTTGACTTTCCTCCTCCCTTTCCTTTCTCCCTATGTAATATTTTTCTCCTTGAGGTCCATCAGATGTAATTTTCATTTAATTTGGTCCTTTATTCCTACATGTGGCCTGGGCTGTTTAGCTCTTTGGTTCTCCTGTAAGTAGCTAATATTCATTCTATCATAGGTACAGGAGGCTAATAGTTCAATCACTAGGGGGAAAAAAAAAGATGAAAGGGCAGGAAATGGCTTCCATGGCCCCAAAGGAAATATTTGGAAGAAAAGGAGCACACAGCAAATAAAGTGCTAATTAATGTCCAATTTCAGCGTTGATATACGGACCACAGCAGTAGGCAAAACCAAGCCTTCTGTTCCAGTTACTGTTCAAGTGCTTTTATTCTCCCTTCTATGCAGGAATACTCATGAGGGTTTCTGCATCTTCCAACGGGCTCTTGAATGTGAATTCTTTGTTCTGTATTCTTGTGCTATTCTTTGGTGAGTCTAATCACCGCCTCCCTTCCCGAAAGAAAACACAAGCACAACTTTAGATGAATGTTTATGTATTTGCTTACTGAATCCAAGCCCGCCCCTCTCACCCCACTCCTAATATTTATATTGACCGTCAGTCATAGAAGGAAAACAGCTATAAGAAACGAAAGGAGGAGGCAGAATTGTTCTTCAATTCATGCTAAAATCCTAACAAAATTTTACAACTGCACCATTTCAACTTATAACCCGAATCCAGAAACTTGGGCAGCTGCTGGATGGGGCTGGCTGGGAAGGACACACACACTGCACAGCATTAAAAGTTCTAATTCACTGGCTTTGTCCTAGAAAGGGCATTGAGAGTAAATCTATTGAGGAACACAATAGCCAGAGCAACTCTGTTTTTATGTACCATAGTAATTGGTACATGTAACTGACTAAATGTGTTGTTCAGAAAAGAAAATGAAAGTTGAAATTCACAATGGAAAGTCATGATGATCAATTATTTCTGGTGTTTAGTATCTGGGAATAACATCTTAAGGTAAAATGTTATTTGCTGATGACTGAATGCCAGAAATAATAATCTGACATTAAGCTTTTGTGACTTTTTTTGACCAAATGAAAGGCTTAAAAAGGTGCAGTTGAGAGTGTCCTTGTTACTCAAATTCAAAGTTCTTGCAATATAAATGACTGAAATATTACTCATTCTTATTCAGGAATCACAAGGAGAGCAAAATGGTTATCAAAGATACAAAAGCCACCATACTGAAATAATATTAAATGCCAAGATGCAATCAACATAGGACAGAAGACTTTGATAAAAATGGAAACTTTTGTCTTGTGCCCTGTAATGCACACATCTAATACAGGTTTGTTTGATCGTAGGACTAAAGTTGGGAAGAATACCTATGCTTAAGGATACATTTGTAAAAGCCCACATTCTGACACATATCGATATAAATGGGGTGGAGAAAAGAAAAAAAAAGAAACCTGTATTTTGATCAAGTGGTATAGCAATAAGAAAAACTAGAAGAAGGAGAAAGTGGAGGAGAAAAAATCAATTTTCTTCAAAAGCCTGAATTTTAGGACAGAAATCTTAAAAAACAATTACATTTTACAAATTCAAAATACCCAATTAAAATATGTTAAAAATAAATATGGAGAACATTCTAAATTTAGACGAACCTCTAAAGCCCATGTCACATTGCACCAATGGATGGAAAGAGGATGTAAAACAGAGAGAAACGCTTGCCATCCATTGGTTAACATGATGCATCCGTTCTGCACTCACTTGCGTCCGTTTTTTCAATACTCGTATCCGTCCAGCATCCGTTATGACCATTGACTTCCGCTCAAAAAGTTTTGGAGCGGCACAAAACTTTTTGAGCGGGGATAAAGTATCCAACGCGTCATTCTACATCTAGGTGGGGAACATCCGCTTATACGTCGTCATCACTCTGTTTACGCGTCGCCACTATATCCGCTAGGCATCCGCTTGCGAAATCAGACGCACAACTTGCATCCACTCCAGCGGAAAATCGGACACAGGGAGCAACGGGAACGGATGCGGAATCGGACACGAAGTGTTAGTAGCATGGACGTAGAAAGGATGAAAAATGAGATGCAGCTCGCATACAAAAGCATTAAAACGGAAAAAAAATGTTTGTATAGGGATGTATCTCGGATATTTAGGATTGTCTGAGGATGCCTAGAGAATGCAAAAGGAAAAACCTATAGGGAAAAAGACTAATTACTATAAAAAGGGGGAAAAATCACACTGGATCTCATTCAGTCCACAGCCTGCTGTGGCAGACTCTTCAGCCTTCATCTTGCCTCTATGCTCTTTCCACAGCATCCAGTCATCTCCAACATGAATCTCACACACTCCATTTTGGTAGCCCGGCCATACAGTTCTACAAGCAGTGCGAAGGCTCTAGAGCTCTTTCACCTGTTCTACGTCAAGAAGAAAAGGAGGCGTCCAAAAGTGTTGGTCCGAGATGGATCGCGAAAGAGCCGAATACATGCTGTTAACAAGCTGATGGTGGAGTGAGGAACGAAGACTCTCATGCATGCAGAACTTCATGAGGATGCACCAGCCATGTTTTTGACGAAGTTGTAGAGCGGCTGAGACCAGGTTGATCAGGCAAACACCAACTTCCGCGCCACACAGACCTTGGGACTGAAGTGGCACTGACCTGTGCAACCTGGCCTCAGGGACCTATGACAGGAGCATGCAGTACGACCTGGAGGGTGCACACAACACCATCGCATTGGTGGTCAATAAGTGGTTCGAGGCCATGCATTGGAAGAATAGCTGGAAGGAGTCTCCAGTGCGCCACTCCTGAAGAACGTGGAAGAAAGTTGCCAGAGCAGTGTATCAGAAGTGGAACTGTCTTCCACACGTTGGGAGCGCATAGATTGCAAGGACGTGGCCTGGCAAAAGCTCCAGCAACTCAGGGTCACACTTATCAACACAAGGGCTTCTTCAGCATCATCCTCTTTTGCTTATGGTCGATGCTTGATCAAAGTTCAATGTAATTAGATGCTTCAGGCAATGGGTCAGCCTTCAATGCTCAGGTAATACAACGCCAGTGACCTCAGGAGGGCTGGAAGGCAACCTATTTCATGGGTTTGCCAGAATCCGGACCCCTGCCCAATGACCAGACAGGAAGATGTGCCCTACTTTTCATTGTTGGGTGATGACACGCTTCTCCCTCAGAACCTAACCACATGGAAAGGGGCCCTTATACTTCCAGACTCCCCGTGAAGAGAGGATCTTCAACTACAGGCTGTTCTCAGGCAAGGTGGGTGGTGAGAGAACGCCTTTGGCATCTGGCCAACAGGTTCCAGGTACTTTCTCACCCACCATGAGGCAAGATCGCCCAGAGACGTGACGGAGGTTCATGGAAGCTTTGCTGCATTCTGCAGCAATCTATGCGCAACCACTACCCAGTCTTGCAGACAGGCCAAACAAGGCAATGGGGAATGGGAGCTGGGGGAATGAAGCAAGGCGAAACCTTGATACGACTACTGGGATGTGCAAGGCCCAACAGAGCTCAAACTGTGAAAGGGGAAGAAGCAGCAGCAACCTCCTGAGAACTGGTGCAAACTCCCCAGTGGGAAGCAGTGGAGTGGTCAAGACGGATGGTAATATGCTTTAATGATGCTTCCTTGGCCTGTCTCATAACGACTGATGAGATTGGTGCCATGTATGTGTGAGGTGCGCCTAAATGAACAGGGCATTTAATAAGAGTTGTTGTTTAATGTTGAAGATGTGTGATGAATGATTAAGATTGTTATTGATAATAAGAAAGGGCCAATAGGTGTGCACCTGGGAGAGTGGACATACAGTCCACTATGCTTGCACTGGAGGTTTATCGTATCCCACTGCTATCTGAAACCCCAATCCCAAGCTAATTACCAACATCTCACAGGTATCCCTGCCCATCCACTGCTATTCGTTACCATCCCACAAGATGCAAAGGCTTAAACCATTCTAAATTCCACAAGACTTATTGACTAAAAGAATTGAAACCAGTGTGTAAGCAAAAGATAAACTTATTAATAACAACTGTAAAGCAGAATGACCCAGTAAGAGTGTTCCAAGCAAAGATAAAGTCAGACGGTACCAACCAGTCTCTGGCACTCTATCTCAAGTCATGTTGAGGTTGTCCATTCGTCTCAGGGGTGAAGGGGTCCAGGTGATGGAGGTGGCTGCTGCTGGAGTGCTGTCATGAGGTGCCATTGGGGTGCCTGGCCTTCCGAGGAGGACACAGGGATGGGTGTGTGGAGGAAGTTCAGAGAGCTGGTCAGATCTATGATGTTGAGAGCCCCTTCCTCCGATGACATGGATGTCGAGTCCCAGACGTAGATGACAGATGTTCTGTAGCGGCGGGCTTGGTGTGGGTGGAGGAAAGAGGAGTGTAGTGGGCTGTCTGGTCTGCAGCTGAGTGAGGGTGAGGCGTTGCATCTTTGGCATGGGTTTTGCATCATGTGGCGTGGGTGTCTGTGTTTGGCATTGGATTTGGCACTAGTGGCGTGGGTGCATCGGGGCATACGCTGGCATTCGAAATGAACTGTGGCCTGGACTGGGAAGAGTGCCTGTGCTTGACTGGACCCCTGGTAGCCATAGCCTGGGTAGTAGGCCTTGATGGAAAGCCTTGAAGGGCTGTGACATCACCTGGGGGTGGGGGAGGGGCAGACCTGGACTGGGTCGAAAGCAGGTCAGCTGGGCCTGGAGGGTATGGGCAGAAGACCTGTTGATTCCTCTCCTTTCTCACCTTGGGTACTTATGTGATTGGACATGTTTCATGAGGTGGTCTGGTTGACGGAGGATGAGGAAGGCTTGTGGTTTGAGGATGAGTATTGTCTGTGTGTACCAGTGAGAGAAGGACATCTGGCTGCTTTTGATGGATGTCCCAGCATCTCCAGAGGACAGTGTGGGTCTGTCCTCTGGTCTGCCTCTCTGCCTGATTTCTGTTGGAGTGGAGCTTTGGGATGGGGTGTGGGTTGGCTCTGGTGGAAGTGCCTCTCCTTGCTCCCACTGCGTCAGGGGTCCTCCGAGGTGCATTGCGCACGGGGAGTGCAGCTGTCGAGGAGGGTTCCATTGTGGGATAGCTCCACAGATACCTGCCTCGTAACAGGAACTGACTACTGCCAGAAGAGGATGCGCTCTTCTGTGGGCTGCGTGAAGAGAGAGGTAGAACAGAGGGGCTGCCTTGGTGGCGGATCTTCACCTCCAAGAAGCTGCACTTTGCCATCACGTTAGGTCTCTCGCGTCAGTTGAGCTTGAGCTGCGTGCCTGGCCAACTTCTTGAGGTGTCAGCTTCCCAGTCACCAGGTGTGCTTGTGCTTTCCACACCTGAAGGACCTCCGAAGTGTAAGCCAGGCTCTCCGCCTTCTCTCCCCAGCACACCGTGCTTCTCTGGTGTCTCGATAGAGCCTGTATCTATCCGCGCATTAGTACTCGTGTCTTCCTGCCGCCATTCGAGCACCTCGTGCTCTATGTTCCTCTTCGATGGAGTACTGCGCCTCTCCCTATTATGTATGCTCTATCCTCCCTCTGGCAGGGCTTCATGGGCCCTCATCATGAAAGGGGGCTTGAGGTTTCTAGGGGGCTCCACCACACAACCATAGCAGCAGCAAAAGCGAGCACCAGCAGCACACTACGCACACAGCAAGCAGCAGCACAGCAGCAACCAGCAGCACCAGTAGGACCAGCGATCAACAAGCAGCAGAGTAAGCACCACAGACAGCACAGAGGAAACCAGGAGGATCAGCAGGACAAGCAGCACAGCAGGACCAGAGCAGCAGCCAGCAGAAACCACAGGATGAGGACAGAGCAGCAGAGTAACACCAGCAGAAGCCCAACCAGGAGCAGTGCAGCAGAGTAAGCCCCAGCAGAAGCCCCACACCAGGCAGCGCGAGGAGTAAGCCCAGCAGAAGCCCCAACACAGGCAGCAGCGCCAAGAGAGTAAGCCCCAGCAGAAGCCCAAGCAACAGGAGCCAGCGCCACAAGAGTAAGCCCAGCAGAACAGCAGGCGCCAGCAGAAGCGCCAGAACGAGCCAAGCAGCACAGCAGAAGCACCGCACCAGCAGAGTCAGCCCGAGCAGGCATGAAGCCCCAGCAGAAGCAGAGTCAGGGCCAGGGGGTTGGGATGGTGGCCTTCCTTCCAGGGCTGAGAGATGGCACAGCTTCTTTCATTCACCCATGGTTGTTGCTGGAGATGTGTTGGCAGAGGTCTTCCTCTGAATGGTGACTGGCTTGCGAGCTGGCATCTTTTTATATCAGCGGCTGACCGCAAATCATCCTTCCCCGCATGGAGGTGTGAATGCTCTGCACCGTTCCTTCCGCTGCTGTCCATTTGCTGTGCTCCCCAGAAGCTCTGCGGATGTGCAGCTCGTTTCAATCCATTCATCGCTAGGCTTCCATGGAGGCATCCTGCTTTACATCCTGGCTATTCTCTCCCCCGTCTTTCCTTTCCGTGTTGTCCGCTCTGTTTATGCAAATGTTTGGGGACTTTTGAGAGTGGATAACAAGGTGGAAAAAATTTTCTCGTCGCTTGGTCCTTTTTACATACTTTTTGCAGCCGTCGCCTTGTGACAGGCCTAAAATATATTCAGTGAAATCATAGAGAGGTAAAACCTGCACGATAGGACAAATAACCTTAAAATCCCCCAATCTGTTAAGAGAATGTGATTTCTACAGAGATTTTCTCTCCCTTGCTCCCCTCAAATTAGCATTCTCATGGGGGTGAAATAGAAAAAGGCTTCTTTGTTGGTCTTCACAGTTTCAGTTGAGATTTAGGACAGGTAAGTCCTTCAGATTGTCGTTCTAAACGATGTCATGTTAGCTCAACCAATGGGCATAGGGAATAAGGTTTCTGTGATAGTGAAAAGAAAAAGGAGACATTGGTTGATGTGAGTTATGGGTACTCTATGGAAGCTTTTAAAAAAGAGACTGGACAACATTTGTCTGAAATGGTACAGGATCTCCTGTTTAAGCAGGGGGTTGGACTAGAAGAACTCCCAGTGTCCCTTCTAATTCTGTTATTGCGTTAACTGATTTCATTTCTGTTACCTCTGTTTGCATTTTCCATTAATTTAATTTACCAAATGATAATAATACTTTTCTTGCAATTGCAAACCACAGGCACAGAACTTTCAAGGCTCACTTTTCCAGTTACCATAAATATTTTATGTTAGGACAAGTCAAGAGCAAATGCATTCAAAACTAGTCAGCTGTAATACTTGTAATCATCCATATTTTTCTAAAAATTTTTCTCCACTATTAATAATACAAGAATAATTGAATTAATAACAAAATATTTTATTGGCATTGTGCCAATTAAGCTCAATGCTTTTTTCTACTCTTTACAAATTACGTTATAATTTCTACAATCCTATGGAAGCAGAAGAAGACTTGTAATTTTTTTAAAAAAATTGAGTCCCTCCAAGCTACAATGATATGGAATTTCTTTTAACATAAAAACTGATACTTTACAATAGAGCTACTGACAAATTTTACATGTCATTGTGCAAACTGATAATTATTCAAGTATCTCATTGCCAAGTGATCATTATTTAGCTGTCAAAAAGTAAAAATTTAATAAATTTCTGCTTTGAAGTCCCTATTTTCTTATCAAATATGATTATTCTAATTTTGGTAAAAAAAAAGTTTGGTTCAAACCTTTTCTCCCAAAATTCATGACTTTTCACGTACTTTTCACACAAAGGATGGAAAAAAGTTCCCTTCTGCTTTTAAACCCTCAAGCATTTTACAGGAAATTATGGAGTGTTTGTGTAGTTAGTAAAGGCCCCTGTCAAACCATCTGCCCAACGGATGCAAAACGGACACACACAGACGAGCAAAATAGTGTTTCATCCGTTGTTATTCCGCTTCAAAGGGGCAAAAATTGCATTAACGGAACGGATGAACAGGAGTGGGGAGGATGCAGGGCGATGGAAAAGCGAGATGCAGAATGGAAGCTAGCGGATGGAAAGCGATGGGAGTAGATGGCACATCCGCAGGGCTTCTGGGGTCTCAGCAAAGCGGAGCGGAAATGGATACAGCGGATGCAGAACGGATGAAACGATAGCGGTATGAAGCGGAAGCCTAGCGATGCTGGGTTAGATTGGCATTGCGAGGGGATGCATTGCGCAAGCCCCCGGATATAAAGGAAGGCAGCTCGCACGTGGCCAGCATTCGGGGATATGAGACTGCTAACAGGATTACATCGGTCGCTATGCCTGCCTGCTGCATTGCCTACCTGCAAGCCTTGCTGCCAGCTTCTGCGTAGCTGCCCAAGCCTCCTGGCGGCCTGCTTGCCAGCCTTGCTGTGCCTTGCCTGGCAGCCTTGTGCCAACTTCCTGCCAGCTGCCTCAAGGCCTCTTGGCCAGCTCCCTCAGTCTTGCTGTCTGCCTGCCTGCCAGCGTGCTGCAGCCTGCCTTCCAGCCTCTGCCAGCCAGTCTGCCTGCCAGCACTTGGTGCCTGCTGCTTTGCCAGCCCTTGCTGCCTCCCTGCTGCCTGCTTCCTGCCAGGCTTCTCCACCGTGCCAGCTTCCTGCCTTGGTGCCAGGCTTCCTGCCGCTTGGTGACAGGCTTTCCTTGCCAGCCTTGGTGCCAGGTTTCCAGCCTGTACGCACTCCCGCAGACTCCCTGCCAGCCATCAACCCACAACATGGGGAAGATAGCGAAAGTTCTCAGGCAACGCTCGCATCCCTGCAAGAGGACAGGGCCACCTCCCGCCCCTTGTCCCTGCTCTGCTTCTGCTGGGGCTTCTGCTGCTCGGCTTCTCTCTTTCTGGTGCTGAGTTCTGCTGACAGCTGAGCTCCTAGGCATGGTGCTTCTTGCTGCGTACTCTGCTGAAGCTGCTCCGCAGTGGTGCTTCTGCTGCTGCGTACTCTGCTGAAGCTGCTGTTGGTCCTGCTCGTCCTGCTCGTGCTCCTGGACTTGTTGTCCTGCTCGTGCTCCTGACTTGCTCGTACTGCTCGTACTGCTTGTGCTCCTGGTCTTGCTCGTCTGTTTGTCCTGCTCGTGCTCCTGCTCCTGCTTGTGCTCCTGGTCCTGCTTGTGCTGCTTGTGCTGCTGGTCTGCTGGTGGTGGTGCTGCTGCTGCTGTATATGATCCTGCTGGTGATGATGATGATGATGATGATGATATCCTGCTGGTGCTGCTGCTGCTGGTGGTGTGGAGGAGCAGCCCCACCACCTGGGAGCCCCTCTGATGAGGGCCCATCTGGTCCTGCAAAGGAGGAAGAGGCGTATGCGGGACGGGAGAGGAGGCAATACTTCATTGAGGAGGAACACGAGGATGAGGTGCTGGAGTGGCTGAGAGAGAATGACTATCTGTGCGGAAGGACACCGGCTGTACAGGGACACCAAGCGGGAAGCAGACTGCTTGGAGAGAGAGGCGGAGAGTATGGTTACACTTCGGAGTGCTACCGGCTGGTGAAACATATGCACACCTGACGGGAAGCTGCACCTGAAGAAATCTGGCCAGGGCCACAGTAAAGCTGACGGACAGAGAGACCTACGCCAATGGCCAGGTGCAGGTTCCTGGAGGGTGAGATCCGCCACTGAGGAGCACAGAGCCCCTCTGTCTGCCCTCTCTCTCCGGCAGCCTGCTGTGACCCAGTCCTCTTCCGGCTGAGAGTCAGTCCCTGTCTCCAGGCAGGTTTCTGTGGAGCGTGTCACGCGAGAACCGCGGACAGCTGTTGTCACCATGGTGGAGTGCGTGGAGGACTCCCTGGTGCGGTGGGAGAAGGAGACATCGAGTCCACCACAGTCGTAGCCGCATCCACTCCCCCAGCTTCCGCTCCACAGTAAGGCAGAGAGTCAGACAGCAGGAGGGGCAGAGCCACCACTTTCCTGCTTGGACGATCAGGGACACCATCCGCACCAGTATAGATCTCCTCTCTCAGCTGGTCCAACACGACTCCTCATCCTCCAACGCAAGCCCTTCCTCACCTATGTCAACCAGACCCTCAAGAACATGGAGGAACCCCAGTACCAGGTGGTGCAGGACCGGATCATGAGCTGCTTCACAACCCTCCACACCAAGAGGACGCTCCACCAAGTCCAGGTCTGCTCCTCCACCCCAGGTGATTCCTCCCATACCAAAAGCTTCCCACAGCCCCTACCCAACCAGGGCTACGGCTACCAGGAGGTCCAGCAGCACAGGCAGCACCCTTCCCAGCCCAGGCACAGAGTCATCGGGCGACACCTTTGCCACCGGTTACACTGATGCCACCGATGCCACCCACACCAATGATGCCACCGATGACAGCGATGCGCCCCACACACCCGATGCCACCCTATTCCAGTCCTCACCCAGTGCAGACCAGACAGCCCCACTACACTACTCCTTCCTCCACCCCACAGCCAACCGGCCTCAGTACATCTGTCATCAGTAGTGGGCTGACACCTCATGGATGGAGAAGGACCTCTTTGAGAGCTTTCTCAACACACCGTCACCTTTGTCCTCTCAGGGTCAGGCACCCCAGTGGTGCTTTCGACCAAGCACTCCAGCACCACCCACCTTCCCCCACCCCAAGCACCTGGGACCCTTCACCTGAGACTGGGCACACCTCGAGTGACCCAATAAGAGTGTCAGAGACTGGTAGCTGGCTACCTGTAGAGTTTATTTGGACACTTGACTTGGGTCATTTTGTTTTACAGCTTGTGTTCATAAAAGTTTATCTTGATTTCACACACTTACTTAATTTTTTTTAATAAAGTCTTGGTGAAACCTTTAGAAATGGTTTAAGCCTTTGCATGCTTATGAGATGGGTTAAGATAGCAGTGGATTGGCAGGATACCTGTGGATGGTAATAGCTGTGGATGCGGCAGGGATACCTGTGGGATGGTAATAGCTGTGATGGGAGAATACTTTTGGGATGGGTAATAGCTGGATGGGTAAGGACAGCAATGGGATATGATAGCTCCAGTGCGAGCATAGTGGGACTGTATGGTCCACCCTCCCTGGTGCCATACCTATGGCCCTTTTATTATCAATAATAATGTAATAATCATCCACACATGTCAACACAAACACAACTCTTTATTTAAACGCCCTGTTCATTGTTGGCCCACCCAACATACTTGGCCAAATGTCATCAGTATGATGAGACAGGCTGAAGAAGCATCCATTAATCATCTACCATCCTGTCTTTGCCACTCCACTGCCTCCAGCTGGGGAGTTGCACCAGTGTCTCAGGAGGTTGCGCTCTTCTTCCCTTCACGTGAAGCTCTGTGGGGCCTTGCACATCCTCAGTGTCTATCAGGTTTTGCCCTTGCTCCATTCCCCAGGCTCCATGTCCCCATTGCCTTGTTGGAGGTCCACGAAGCCTGGTTCTGCAAGACTGGGTAGGGAGGTGCGCATGAGATTGTACAGGATGCAGCAAAACTTCCACGATCTTCTCACCAGTCTCTGGGGCGATGCTGCATGGTGGTGAGAAAGTACCTGAACCTGTTGGCCAGGATGCCAAAGGCGTTCTCCACCACCCGCCTTGCACTGAACAGCCTGTAGTTGAAGATCCTCTCTTCACGGTGAGGAGTCTTAAAGTGTAGGGCTTCATGAGGTAGGTTCTGAGGGAGAAGGCGTCATCCCCCAACGATGAAGTAGGGGGCACATCTTGCTGTCGCGGGCAGGGGTCTGGATCTGGAAAGCCCATGATGAGGTTGCCTTCCAGCCCCTCCTTGAGGTCACTGGCGTTGTATACCTGGGCATCTGAAGCTGCACCGTTGCGCTGAAGCATCGATGTACATGAACTTGTGTAGTCACCATCGACCATGGCAAAAGAGACGATGCTGAAGAAAGCCCTTGTAGTTGAAATAAGTGGAGCCCGACTTGGTGGTGCTTTGCAGGCCAGTGCTTTCCCATCTATGGCTCCAACGTGTGGGGGAATTCCACCTCTGTACACTGCCTGCAACTTTCTTCCATCCTTCATCAGTGGAGGGCACTGGAGGAGCTCCTGCGGTTTTTTCGATGATGGCCTGCACCACTTCTCTGCCCACAATGCTGATGGTGTTGTGGCACCCTCCAGCCATACTGCATGCTCCTGTAGGTGGTCCCTGAGGCCAGGCATCCTCATGAAGTTCTGGAATGCCGAGTGTCTTCGTTCCTGAGCTCCACCATCAACTGTTGTTACAGTCCGTACTTCTCGCTCTCTCCGATCCATTTCGACCCAGACGCTTCCTTGGCCGCCTCTTTTTTCTCCCGTAGTAGAGTTCTCAGAGCCCGTAGATGGCTTCGCACTGTTGCAGAAGGATGGGGCTCCACGATTGACATGATGGAGGTGTGAGAGGCAAGATCAGATGGAAGGCTGCAGAGGTCTGCACAGCTGGGCTGCTGGTCTGAAAGTGAGATGCAAGACGAGTTGCTCCCCCTTTTTATTATAGGCAGTATAGGTGTCCCTTTGCATCCTCTAGGCATCCTCTAGGCATCCTGTAGACATCCTTAATATCCGAGATAGTCCCTCTGCGAACGTTTTTTCCATTTTAAATGCTTTTGTTTCCGCTTGGCATCTGTTCTGCATCCGTTCTGCACTGTTCTGCGTCCGTTCGCTTCTCCCTGCATCAGACGCGGATGCGAGTTGCGCAGATGCGGAACGATGCCTAGCGGATATAGCAGATGTGTTATGGATAAAAGAACGGATGCGTAGCAGATGCGTAGCGATGCATAATGACGAATTGATACATTTTCCGCGCGCAAGTTTTTGGAAATCATGAAACGTCAATATGCTGGATACTGGACAGATAGAGAGGAAGCAAAAACGGAGGCATGAGTACATCGCGTTACGTTAAACAACGGATGGCAAGCTTTTTTGTCCGTTTTACATCCTCTTTGCATCCGTTGGTGCAGTGTGACAGGGGCTGAAAGAGTTAAATGCTAACAATGCCAAATATTTCTAATGAATTGCTGCCTAGCAATTTATAGAAATTTCCCAGATTGCCACAATGATTGCTGTTTATTATACTTATTTTATGTAACAACATACACATTTGGGATATCACATCTTTAGATTGAGATTGGTCATTTAATGTTAATTTTTCTAGGTGTGCCAATGAGAGATTTATAGATTGCTTTATCTTTGCAGTACACAGAAATAAGTTTATTTAAATCCATAACTGCTCTGTTATCTCCATTGATGTTTTATTTTTTAGGTTGTAAGTTGTAAATTGAGGACTTCCTGTATATACATATATAGTATACATATATATAGACTTTATTCTAATATATGGCCTTCATCCGACAATGGCACAGTGGTTAGAATGCAGTATTGCAAGCTAACTCATTGCTCACTGCCAGGAGTTTGATTTTCACTAGCTCAAGGATGACCCATCTTCCATCCTTCTGAGGTCAGTCAAATGAGGACCCAGATTGTTGGGGCAATAAACTGCTTAGAGAGGACTGAAAAGCATTGTGAAGTGGTATATCAGTCTAAATGCCATTGCTATTAAATTGTGAACCGCATTGTATATTCAAACAGGCATTTATTGCACCATTTTTGTATTATTCATATTGAAATATACTGAGTAGGATATAGAATTGCAGATTAGAAAGACCTAAATAGATGTCTCACCCATGCACAAATTTGATGTATTGCATTCCATCACTGATTATTCTATCTGATTGTGCAGTGTTTTGAATTCAGTTTTTTAAAAAAGTTATTTGGAATGTGCAGCCCAACTTGATAACTTCTCCAACCAGCCTTCTGGCTTCAACGATCAGGTAATAGGAGCAGATGTTGAAACAGATGCAGAGAAGGATATGGCTACTTTAATGAATCAGTGACAGGTGCTACATTTGTGGTTCTGGGAGCTCTGAGGCAATATGTTATTCTTGGTTGCACACAAAAGTAACATTTTGACTCATGGTAGGCATATATCACATCATCTACTTTTAATAAGAAAACTGTAAATGCAATCAATTCATGATAAAAATTATTTGTGAATATATCTCCATGTACCGTCTTTCTCAGTATTATATAGAGTAGTCTGCTTCACTTATTCAGTCTTCTTCTTATATCACATAATGGTTCTGTTCAGTAATGAAGGCACAGTTAAGACAGTAAAACTATCTTAAAGCCAGTTGTGTGTCAATCTGTGCTCAGATATTTGTTTTTCGGTTGCATGAAATTTCCAAGTTTTGTGTTTTAATGCTATTATGTTCCACACCATTGAGATCACCATTTTAACCATTGTCTGTCCACTAAAGGATGAAGGCCTTTTCCGCATTTTTCCAATCAATACAGTTCTGAGCTTTCTTTTGCCAATTGGGCCTGCAATACTTGCTGATGTTGTCGATTCATCTTGTTTTAGGTCTCTTTTGTGGACTCTTTATCAAATGGGATCCATTCTATGACTGCCCCTGTCCACCTGCCATCAGTTCTTCTTGCTATGGGACCAGCCCACTTCCATTTCATTCCATGGAGATATTCTAGCAGATTTTGGAGAAACTAGATTCTCTGTCTCAATTTCCATCTGTAAAGTGAAAACTTAATGACTATCTCATCTGATCAAAAAGACATATAAATGGAGATTTCAACAGATATTTTTGTTTTATTACATACTCCCCAGATAACATTCAATATTATCCAAACACTTTATAACATTATAACTTGAGAAGTTCCTTGTTAAATTAGATCTGGAGAACAACTTAAATCCTTCTTCTGCACTGCCTCCGAGTCACACCTTTGATTTACAACTTTGTTTTGCTTCACAGTAAGATGGGAAAAGATCCATGACACTGGAAAAATCATATTAGCCAGAATGCTGATATGATGCATAGTATTTAAAATATCCCGGAGATGAGCAGGGAACATAGGTTTCCTGGTCTTTCCTTGTCATCATTCTTCTAATGAATCAAAAATGAAAAAAAGATTTGCAAAGCCAGATTGGGACTTGGGAGAAATAAACAGCTTAATGTAGGGCAATTATTGATCAGGTCATGTTATGCCAACCTTGACATCAAGCAAAAAACAGCAGGCATCAAATGGTTGAATTAGATTGGGAAAAATGAAGCAATGTTCAGAGTTAAGGGTTGGAAGAATGATTATTATTTACAAAGTCTTAGCTCTTCACTTGTTCTGGTGCCAATGTTTATGGTTCAAGACTGCTCTGGAGGGAGCATAATTTCAGTAGAAATGTATTATAAACTAAAAGAATGTATCAAATTCTAATTTTGGAAATAAATCAAACACTGGCCAATGGATATGTAAATAGCATGTTGTGTCTGCTATTTCCTTGTGCACTCACCATCTGCTGTGTGCACCTGTTGTTTTCAGTACAGTGCTGCAGGAACCTTGGGTGAGGGAATGTTTTGAGGTGTTCTTTTTTTGTGCTGATGTGGGTAGCAGCAATTGTAATTTTTTCTGACTGTTGCCCTGTCATGATAAGACCAAGAACTGTAGCTCTCATAATTGTTTCCTTGTTTAGCAAAATTAAAATAATTAAACCTAGGTTAGCTCAGCAGTTAGGGGCATGATGGCTCAGTGGTTAAAGATGCTGAGCTTCTCAGCTGGAGAGTTGATAACTTGGGTTTAAGACCTGAGCTCCACGTAATGGGATGGGCTCCCATTACTTGCCTCAGCTCCTGGCCATCTAGCAGTTTGAGAGCATGCAAATGCAAATAGATTAATAGGTACCACCTTGGTGGGAAGGGAACAGCATTCTGTATGCCTTTGGTTTGTAGCCATGCTGGCCACATGATCACAGAAATTGTCTTTGAACAATTGCTACACAACAGTAAAAGATACTTATAGGTCTTTACCATGAGCAGTTGTGGGACACTCCGATCACTGCATGATTCACCTTGTACCTATTGATTGTTTCCTAGTATGATTTGATTGCTTATTGTACTCTATGACTATTATTAAATGTTGTACCTTATGATTCTTGACTCTTGATGAATGTATCTTTTCTTTTATATACACTGAGAACATTTGCACCAAGACAAATTCCCTGTGTGTCCAATCACACTTGACCAATAAAGAATTCTATTCTATTCTATTCTATTCTATTCTATTCTATTCTATTCTATTCTATTCTATNATTCTATTCTATTCTATTCTATTCTATTCTATTCTATTCTATTCTATTCTATTCTATGCCATGCCATGCCATGCCATGCCATGCCATGCCATGCCATGCCATTCCATTCTATTGTAATTGGCTGGTTCCCTTAGCAAAGAAACAGAGATGAGCATTATGTCCTAGAGTTAGATATGACCGACAGGGAAATCTTTATACCCTTTTACTCAACAGCATGATAATCTCACCACCTCCTTTAAGATACACTGATGGTACAAAGTCATATGATCAAGGGGAACCTCATGGCTAAAAATGTAGACGATAGTTGAGTAGATGGTACATTGGAAGGCTAGGTCATTTGTCTGGAAACCTAAATCATTTGGAGATGATAATATTATCATAAAATAAACTTGCTCATCACAGAGTAATGAAACCTATTTGGAGCAATATAAAACAATTATCCAATGGCAGAAATCTTGAACTAGTTTTGAACTAGGCTGATATAGTGGCAAAGGTGATTTAATTTAGGATTCACCAACTTTATCAAGGTATGAAGAGAGAGATGAATTTAAAGACAAGATTTAGACATTACATTCAGAAATTGTTCTCACTATTTGGAGCTAAACAGTTACTTCTGTAATAGTACATCTGGGATTATCTCTACCTTCATATGGAAGGAAACAGTTGCCTCAGGATGTTTGGTATATCATTATGAATAGGTAGCACATTTTTAGCTTCTCCATATATTACTACATCATTTTAGGAGAATTTGTTTGAGGGATTTATTTCGATCACTGGCAAGCCTGAGATATAAAGCATATCACTTTCACTAAAGAGTCACAGTAGAAGTATATACATTTTCTTTGAAAACAGATTAAATACCATGCCTATGCTTGGAAAAAAACCCTAATCTTTAGCAAAAACATTGTTTTCTTATGATAAAGATTTGCTGAATATAAAATGTATGACACAAAACACCCCTTCAACTCTGTGTCAAGCATTGCTGATATTATAATTTGTATGTTGCAGGGAAATGTTGATTTAATGGGAAAGTAACAAAAATGTACATTTTCATAATTGGTTACTAAAACCATGATAGCCAATCTGATGGTTTGTATATTTCAGCTACTTTCTTTTTCCTTCGCATTTTTCTTTCTGGATTTCTTAATCCAAGTTCGGCTTGTCCTCCATGATCACATCTTGATGACTCTCAGATGCCTCGTGTTGACTAAATTTTGGACTTGGAAGCACCTACGTACCTGAAAGATAAAAGAATAGCGACAATAATTTGGGGGTTAGAGTAATTCCATTATAAAGAAAGGAGAGGTTGTTTTTGTTGATAGAGAAGGCTACTCCAAGTATGGTCTCAGTATGAGTTACCACTTGGAAATATCATAAAGGGATCTTTTATCTGAAAAGTATTTGGAACTGGGCTTGTAGAGAGAAGATTAAAACCTGTCCTGATAAGCACAGTTGACTGGTATTTCTTTTGGCACAGAAGAAGGAGAAATATGTTAATCTATAATTCTCAAGCTTTTTAAATATTGAATAGAATAACAGCATGTGATAAAATTGCAAATGTGCAGATAAAAGCAATTGTATGTCAAGAGTATATCCATGATCTGGAATAGAGCATAGTAACAAGGTCAGCCAATGAATAGGCACAGCAACTAAATCAGCTAATGAGAATAGTTTGGAAACTGAAATTAGAAGTAGCCTAGGCTGAAAACTGAAACTAAAAGTAGCCTAGGCTGGAAAATGAGGCCCTTGTCCCACTGGCCAACGGACACAAAACATATGCATAAAGGACACAGTGGATGAGCAAACGGAGTTGGCTCCTCTCGATTTTGTCATCCACTCAAAAAGTGAGTGAAAATTTGCATAAACAGTAAGTGGCACAAGAATGAAAAGAAACGGACGTGGACGCTGGTATATTGTAGCAGGATTGTTAAAGATGCTTCATAGGAAGGCCTAGCGAGTATATCGGATGCAAACCGTTCCTGCTCAATCCTTTCTATTTACCGTGCTACTACACCGCTGTAGAGCGTTCTGTGATTTACCTTTTTGTTTCCTCCCTCTTTCCGTTTCAGCTGCAGCAGATATGAGTGAAGGGGATGGCCCAGAGGCATGCAGATGAGATACAGCGACATTAACGGTCATGATAAATAGACATAGTAACGTTTGTTGCATCGGATGATGCACGGATTTACATCAAACACAGTGGAAAGTTCATCCATTCAAGCAAGTTTTGGGCAGCTCAAAACTTCTGGGTGGATGAAATCTCATGTCGATGGAGTGCTGGAGGAATAGAGCATATGAAACACACATATGCAGTGAGATACACAACTGGATGCGCAGTCGCATTTTCCCAACGGATAGGCAATGCTTTTTTTTACGTTTCTACATCTCCTGTGCATCCGTAAGTTTGCAGGCTGGGACATGGGCTTAAAGCTCTGCAATTCTGCAGCTATGTGAAGTCTGCAACTCTGGAAGCTGATTGTTGAGCTCTGAGTCTGTTTATTGAGATGAACTGACTTACTTCTTGTGAAAGCTGAGAGGCTCTGCTCCTGTACTTTCAAACATGTCTGTTGATTTTGGAGAAATATACTACAAGCTGTTTTGTTAAAATCTACTTATGTTTATAAAGATGTTAAATGAAGCATCAGCCATCTGTGTTTATTTTTCTAGCAGTGAATTAATGCCACAAAACTGCAGTAATGCAATAATTCTGTGTAATGAATGCAGAAATGAAATAAGAATTTTAGATAATATTGTAAAATAAGATATGAGAACATTTTAAGAAAAATGAAATAAGTTAAGATATGAACTGCAGTTGGATAAAATAAGTGTAATGAATTTAATATTTGAGAACATTCAAAGGAAAATAGAATAAGTAGCAATGTGATATGAAATTGAATAAGAAAGATGAATATGTAACTATGGTCATATTTGTATTAAATGGAAAAACCTGGAACCATACTGTTTGCCAAAAGAGATGTTTTTTAAAATATTTAAAAAAATATTTTAAAAAATATAATTCTCAAACTTTTCTTCACTACAGACCTCCCTTTAAAGACCTTTTGTGGCCATGAAGCATGGCCACAAACCCCCAAGAATTAACTCAGGATTTAAATCATAACATTTCTTCAAGCCTTCGCAGACCCTCTGTGATGACATAGCAGCCACCAGGCCATGGACCACAGGTTGAGAACCACTATAATGGTAAGCATCTGAAGGAATCTGGCAGCACCTTTTATGACTAATAAAGTTTATTGAAAGGCACATATTAGGATTCCAGCAGTTACTCCAATTAAATCATGAGCCTCAAGCCACACTCCTAAAACTAAAGAGGATTTCTTTGAAGTTAATATTCTACCGGCACTAACCTGGGCGATGCCAACTCTGTGATATGTAATTCACTGTCACCCTTGATCCTGCTCCCCCCCCCNATCAATCATGCTCTCCAATTAGATTTTTTTGTGGCAGAAACTTCAGCTATCTAATCAGTCTTTGAAGAAAATATGAATAGAATGTACTTTTGATTCCACACTGTTGCCTGCTTTGAAACTCCCCCCCCCTTCTTTCTGTTGTCAACTATAAAACATGTATACAAAACGTTTTATGAGTTGACAGCACAAACCTTTATGAGCTGCAGCTCATTTCATCAGTTGCAACAGCTTTTGATGTCAGTCATGTTTGGGAAAGGAGATAATAATACTCCAATATTATTCTTCAATGGTACTTGGGTGGTATATAGTTCCTATGCATCTTAGTGCCATAAGATGTTTGGAAGTTGCAACTTCAAGAAGTCCCAGGTAGCATAAAATTTGCCTGGGAATCTAAGAATGCTACTTCCACAAAATTGGAATAGACATCATATTGAGAATAGATTGGCACACACCACTTCTTTGGGTGCTACCATAGCTTTATTTGCATAACCTGCCAGGACTCAGGAAAACAAGAAGGAATAATATTGTAGTATTTATTTGGAGATATTGTTGGGCTAGGGAAATTGTGTCATGTTTATCTTAATGGATTTAGTCAGCTGGGAAACTCATAAAGAATTTAATAAGCAAACGTTTGCCTTCTTTTCTACTCTTGAAGTTATTTTGTATTGCATGGCTGGAGATATAAATCTTTCCATAGTTGCAAGCAAACAGTGTTGGCTATATGGCACCAGCTAAGTTTCACACGATATCATCAGCATGCCTGTGATATTAAATACCCAAGAAAACAACTGCCCTGCAACTTTAAATAAGAAACTATATTGTCTTATTGTATGTCAGTGACAAATAATACTTTTTAAAAAAAAATGTAACTTCTATAAGCTGACCTCAGAATAAACATCAACTCTAAAATGGTAGTTTAACTATTAGTTAACTAATTGGTAGAGATATAATAACCATTCATTGCTGTGCAAATTCAGAACTGGAATTCCAGAATAGTTGTTTAATTTTTGAACATATGTAGCATAGATGATAGAGAAGGTAATTTTGTGGGAATGCTAATTCTGCAAGATTCTCTTTAGGGTGATTGTCAACTGTCACCATCCTTTTCATGATTTTTTATTTCTGAAATATAAAATAGATTAATGTAGATTAGGGGTCTCCAACCTGGGCAATTTTAAGACTTGTGGATTTCAACTCCTAGAGTTCCTCAGCCAGCTGGGAATTGAAGTCCAAAAGTCTTAAAGTTGCCAAAGTTGGAAACCCCTGATGTAGATTAGTGCAACTATGGATGTTGGCTGTGAGGCTTAAAGTATTTAAGAGGTATATTACAGCTTGGCTATAAGAATTAAGAAATCCAGTTTGAAACATTATCATTTTAACTTATTCCATTCAGACCAGGTGCAGATGACATCTGATGTCATCTGCACTATACAGTCTGCACTATACTGTCTTTTAGAATTGTGTTTTATACATCATTCTGAATGCTTGGCAACTTGGTGGATATCCAGTGAACTGGATACCTGGTGAAAATGCCATTGCATCAACTGTTGTGACATCCACAGTTCTTGCCTCTGTATTTTTCAGATGCGTACATATGCATACACGTGCATGCACGTACACATACACACACAAAATTATTGGTTCAACTTTTGTTCTTTAAGTATTCAGACAGCTTTGTGCTAAACATCAATACTAGGTCAAGGGCTTTAAATAACTAGATACGTTCAATCTACCATTGCTTGAAAATATCAGATTTATAATTTATGAAGACCACCATCATTAAATCAAAGCAATAAGTCTTCTCTTATACGGCACCTAAAAGGACACATCTGGATTAGTCCAAATGCATGAGTTCCATGTTTGTTTATTTAGCTGCCAGCCTGGAATACAGTATATTGCTCTGGTTGAGTTACAAATAAAGCAAACATAACAATTTTCAAAATAAGGGAAAACAATACAAAGGCATATAAATAAACTTACAAAATGCATAAAACTCACAGCCCATAATTTCATTCATCAAAACATGTATAATATGTCACTCCTAGTGACAAACACTTTCTATGGCAAGACTTTGGTTGTATCTCAAATGAGATCCTTCCAACTAAGTTAAAATCAAATGTTTGAGAGTGATTCCCTGGCTGACAAATTCATTTTCCCTTGGAATAAATGAATCATTGCTGATTTGGCCCACTGAAGATTCTTCACTTATGTTTTACTTATGTTGGATTTACAGAAAAGCCAAGACTAAGATTAAAAATCAGATGATAGATAGATAGACAGATGACAGATTATAGATAGGTAGGTAGGTAGGTAGGCAGGTAGATAGATAGATGATAGATTGATAGAATTTGAATAAGATTTACAAAACAGGGCTAAAGCATCTTCACTTATAATGAGAGTCTTATAACTAGTTATCACCAGTTATAAGACTTTCATCATGAGAGTCATCATCATGCCATCCTTAAATACATTTGCAGTACCCTAAAGCTCTCTCCCAAAGGACATTTACTTTAATAAGTTTGATGCCTGCCCTCAGAAGTGATGAAGGAGCAACTGTAGCAGATGACCAGGCTCAGCCCAAGGGAGTGGTCAAACACATCATAAGTCATGTCTGCCTGCATGCCTATAAGAGATCTAAGTCCAGTGTTCACCTTAAATACCTTCTTAATTCCCATGCATTTCTCTTGATCATCAGCAGCTCAGATTTTTGTAGAGAGCTTAAGCTTGCAATACATATTTATACTCATTTGAACTGCCTGAGATATAACTGCCTTGAGTCAATTACCGAGATTGCCCCTGCACCACACTGCTGCCTAGTGCTACACTCTCCTTTAAGGCCCTGGCCGACGGATGCAAAACATTTGTAAAAAGGACACAGTGGACGAGAAAAATGTTCCATCCGTTGTTATCCGCTCT
>BHFT01031037.1:0-10618 GCA_004320025.1 Laticauda laticaudata
TAAGGGCTATGAGTGATTTATAGGGGTATTGATTTATTGTATGATTATGTTAGTTTATTTAATAGTAGAGTATATGTGTTTGATTTGTTATGGTTCTTGTTTTTCTTTATATATTATTTATTTTATGCTGATTATTGATTATTGGATTCATATTTTATACTTTTTTACTTTATGTAGTTATTGTAATAATTTTAATTGTTTTATCTTGCAACATAATAGACATTCTTTTCTACAATGAATATGGGTATTTTCTTCAAGTAAAAGTGTTCCAATCACCAGGACTCCAAAACGTGCCAGCATAAGTGTTGGCCCATTACTTAAGATTTCATTTGGCTTGAGAGTCTTGATCAAAGCTTCTGCTTTGTGCGAGCCTGGAAAAATTGGGTGATTGTTCCAGCAGTTTGAAAAATCTTTGTGTTATTTCATTTAAATGTAAGTTATATGTTATTTGTGGGTTTAGTAAATTATTATTGTGTTAATCTTTTTGTTGATTGTTTTTGAATATAGTGTCAATAAAGTGTGATTGTTGGTTGTTTGTGGTGGTGTGTTTGTGTGTCAGAAAGCCATGCCCCGTACTTCATCGTTGTGATTAAAAAATTGAATTTGATTCCCGTCTATTTTTGCTTCATTCCAGGTGAGCATATTTTTTCCTTGCGTTGATCTGGATTAATGTGCTCTTTATTTTGTTGCTTCGGTTATTTTGTGTTTGTGCGCTCCTTGGGATGATTGGGAACGGAACATACCTGTTTAGTTCCTCTTATTTAGCAAAGAGTTCTTTTCCCAATTGTAGATGGTTGTCAATGAATGCTGTTTTAGTGTTGCTGTTCTTTGGAGTGCTGGGTGGCAAAGTCGATTGTGTCCAATTGGTAATTAAATAGACGTATGCTTAGCTGCACGTTCAATGACTCATTTTGCTCGTTAGTGTCTGGTGTGAGGAATGAACAGACTCTAGGCAGTTTGGAAAAAGGCACTTATTGCTTTTTAAATAGTTGTGCCTTCTTATAGTATTTTTTTTTTTTACTCTTTTTGGGTTCAATTTGAAATGTCTTCATCATGTGTTTTCTTTTAAAAATTTCTTTAAAAGTAAATTTCTTAGAGGATTAAATTCAGTTTAATTAGTGGATTTTTAAATGGAGATATAAGTCCTTGCTCATCGTAGGCTGCCTTACTCAGAGATTCAGGAATTAAAGTTCAAAATTATGCTCAGTGGAATCTACCACTATTAGTATTTGTTTTTATCCAATTGCAAGAGATTAGAAGCAGTTGAGAAGTCATTGTCTTCCATTTCTAAGTTTTGAGTTTAAAAAAGTTGAACTCCCATGTTTATTAATAGACCTTTATTTATTAATTTTACTTTATTATTTGCGATTACAAGGTAACAGGTATAAGGATAAACATAGTTATGAATACATGAGATGGATACGTATAAGAAAAATAAAAAGAAACATTGCAGTCTTATGATTCTATGAAGTGGGAAAATAATATCAGATTAAGTAGACTGTTGGTTTGACCAGGATCCTGGTTTGTGTTTTAGCAAAACCCAGTTCTTACAATGGCAAAACAGACTCCTCAGCCCACAATTTGGGCAATAAGATGAACAGGAATCATGCTTTCCAATTCCATGATATTTATCAGCTGAGGGAAAACTATGTTCATTGCAGTTTCAAGCCATCAAATCATACACAATAGTTTTTAACATCATAATTGTTGCTCTCCCTTGGGATTAATCACAACAATTGTCTGAACTTCATCTGGTGCATGACCACAAAAGCCAACCTCGGTAGGATGAGCTATTATTGAACTTGTATCTTTATATTATGGCTGGAGTCAGAAGTGGATAACTTGTAATTCAGATTAATCTAAACCAGGGGTCGCCAACCTTTTGGACCTCAGGGACCACCAAACTCATAATTTTAAATCCCAGGGGCCACTTACCGGTTCTGTAGGAATGGCCTAATTTGTGGGTGTGGCTTGGTGGTCATGTGACTGGCTGGGCATAGCTTGTATATAAATATTATAAATATTTATATAGATATTGAATTTTTTTATTAAAAAGAGCAACTTTTATCCAAAATCAAGCAAAGCAGGCAGGCAGACTGAGTTGTTCACAGAATCACAGATTCATTCAGAAATCTATCTCCCTGCCATCGGCTAGCTCAGTCTCTCAAATTTGCTTGCCATGAGTCTGCACTGAATAATAGAACTTTCAGTCCTAAGGGAGGTTCTGCTGTGCTTAAAAGCAGAGCTGAAGATCTAAAGACTAGCTAGAAAACAATAAATCCAACCATTTCCTGCTTCCTAGCTCATCTAAATCTCCTGGCACAACAGAACAGATGATGATTGGAAAAAGGAAAAATAGCAATTTAGCAGGCAAGTTTGCTGGGTAAGGAGTGAATGGATGGGAGGGTTCCTGTGGGCCATGTGGGCGGCACAGCTTTGTGTTTCTGCCAGCCTGGATTAACTGCTTTGAGGGTGTGCTCTGGGGATGAGAGTTCTCTGTGGCCCACCAAAATTTTCTCCCAGCTCACCAGTGGGCCGTGGCCCACCAGTTGGTGACTGCTGTTTCGTTAAGTAGGCTTAAGAAGGCTAATGTGTCCCTTTCTACAATGTATGTTTTTCTAACTTATTACTCATACCAATTTACTTTATGACAGCAACCCAACTTGTCCCAACCAAATATCTTGAAGTACAATAATCAATCAATGATTGGATCTTTGAAAGGGAGAGGAATTGTAGTAGTCTAACACAAGTGGAATGCTCCAAGATGGGGAAGGTATAATATCAAGGAAGAAGACACTATTAGCAGACTATTTCTATTTATTTGCTAAAAAAATTGCATGGATGGGTGTATCCATGAAGTTATGAACCTCTCATCTTCTCTTGAGGGTATTTTTACTTGTGAAGATGTTGAAAAACAGGAACTCATCACTGCTTCTTTTATTCCTGTGGATATTGTAGTACCTGTATTTTGAAATAATTAGCTGGCTTATGGGCTACACAATGTTCTGCAAACATTTTTTTTAGCAGCATAGTCAGTTTTTATGAACAGAACATGAACAGAACTGAATGCAGGGTTCAATGAAATAACTGATTTATATAAGAGTTTCCTACTGCTGCTCTAGTAAGCCAAGACATTTGCTTTTGACGCAGAAGACATAAGGCTTTGTGATGACGTCCATTCCCTTCTATGTCATCAATTTGATTTTTTTTAATTTTGAGAAACAGAGCAACAGCTGTTCAGAAACTCTCTTGAAATGTCTCATTTTCACTTTTCAGTAACTGAGATTACTGTATTTATGGATCCAGCAGCATTTCTTCTTCTTCTTCTTCGAGAGAAAACCATTCCAGAGCTTTTGGTTGAGCCATTAGACGAATCATAAATAGACAACATGATGATTTCAACACTGATGCTCATCAGTCTTCTACCCAATGAGTTTTCCTATGAGAAGGTACTACCAAAACCTAGCTTCATTTTTAATTATAGGAATGTTTCAATGGAAATGAGCCCATCCTCCAGAGAAAAGAAAAGGAGGGGGAAGGAAGAAAAGGAGCAGTAGCAAACATTCTGGGGTATTCCTGCTGGGGAATAACATTCCCATTACCTTCTTGTACAACTAGTCCTTGACTTATGATCACAATTGAGCCCAAAATTTCTGTTGCTAAGTGATTTTTGCCCCATTTTATGACTTTTCTTGCTACAACTGTTAAGTGAATTACTACAGGTGTTAAGTTAAGGCTAGGTCACACTGGCCAACGGATGCAAAACGTATGTAAAAAGGACACAGCGGATGAGCAAATTTTCCATTGAAGCAAAATTTTCCATCCGTTGTTAGCCGCTCTCAAAAAGTGCCCCAAATTTGCTATAAACAGAGCGGACAACAATGGAAAGGAACGGACGTGGGGAGGATGTAGTGGGGATGTAAGCAGGACGTTCATAGGAAGCCTAGGTGATGAAAGTGGATGGAAGCGGATGACACATCCGCAGGGCTTCCAGGGGAGAACAGCGAAGCGGACGTGTAGCGGAAGGAACGGATGCATAGCGGATGCGTATTGGATATGCGGATGCATCACAGATGCCTATAGGATGCCTAGCGGATGCCTAGCAGATGCAAAGCGTTTCAAGCATGCAGGGAGGATGAGTTGCGTAAGCTCCGTGGAATATAAAAGGATGCATGCTCTCAAGCAGTCAGCATTCAGAGGAAAGACCTGCTGCCAGAGACATCTGAGAGAACACCTGCTGCTGGTGCTTCTCCTGCTGGTGCTGCTGCTGGTGGTTACTGGTGCTTCTCTGCTGCTGCTGCTGCTTGGTGCTTCTCCTGCTGGTGCTGCTGCTTGGTGCTGCTGGTGTTCTCCTGCTGCTGCTGCTGCTTCTCCTGCTTGCTGCTGCTGTGATGGACCAGTCCAAGGCCCTCAAACCTGCTGCTAAAGGCCCTGAAGCCCCTGCCAGAGGGAGGAAGAAGCAAGGCAAGGAGAAGGGGGAGAGGAAATATTACTTCCTTTCTGAGGACCATTGAGGAGGAGGTGCTGGATATGGCTGAAGGAGAAGCGAGTACCTGTTGGAGGAAGGACCACAAGCTCTATTGCAACACCAAGCAGAAGCAGGCAGCGTGAGACAGAAGGCGGAGAAGCCTGGGCCTACACTTCATGCTGTCCTCCTGGGTGGTGGGAGCATATGCACACCTGGTATGGCAAGCTGCACCTGAAGAGAGATCCGGGCAGGCCGCTTTTCAAAGCTCACTGACTGGGAGACCTATGTCATGGCCAGGTGCAGCCTTCCTGGAGGGTGAAGATCCGCCACCGAGGAAGCAGCCCTCTGTCAACCCTCTTCTCTCAGACAGCCCACAGAGAGCCACTCCTCTTCCAGCCAGGAGACAGCTACCGTGTCCACGCAGGTGTCTTGGAGGGCCCCACGACAGAGACCCCCCCCACAGCTGCACTCCCCGTGCCATGAGGACATGGAGGATCCCCTGTTTCAGATGGAGCAAGAGAGGCCACCACCAGAGACCAACCCAACACCCACACCCAGCTCCACCTCCACAGAAAGCAGGCAGAGGGGCAGACTGGAGGGCCAGAGCCACACTGTCCTCTGGAATCAGGGACACAATCAAAGCAAGCACAAATCTCCTCTCCAGCTGTCCACTTTGACATACATCTCCAACCGCAGCCCTTCATTCACGTACGGTGAGCCAGGGACCCTCATGACACTGGCCCGACGGCCAGTACCAGGTGATGAAGGAGAGGATCACAGCTCTTCTGCACCACCCTCCAAGCCCAGCTGAACTCTGCTGCTACCCACTCCAGTTGCTCGTCCACCCCAGCGATGTCACAGCCCTTCCACGGATTTCAGCAGCCGCGCTGCCTACCAAGCCTAACCACTACCAGGACTTTCCACAGCAGAGGGCAGCCCTTCCCAGTCCCACACACAGTTTCCTCGGACACCACAGTGCCCACAGACGCCTCACTTGACCCAGCTGCATGCCAGACAGCCCCACCACACTCCTCTCCTCCACCCCACAGCCAAGCCCTTCCTCAGAACATCTGTCATCAGGTTGGGTCCACATCCCAGTCCTTGAGGAATGGCCGTTTTAACCTCACGGACTCGAGTCCACTCTTCTGAGAGCTTCCTGCACCACACCACTCCTGTGTACTCTCGGGCCAGGCACCCCATTGGTGCCTCAGACCAGCCCTCCAGCACAGCCACCTCCACGGTCCCTGGCCCTTTACATCTGAGACCATGGGCACGGCCTTCAGAGTTGACTTGAAAAGGGAGTCCAGAACTGATGTTGTACACTGTTCACCTTATCTTTTGCTGAAAGACACTTTTACTTGGTCAGTTTGCTTTTTAATAAAAAAAAAAAAAAAAAAAAAAAAAAAAAAAAAAAAAAAAAAAAATAAAAAAAAAAAAAAAAAAAAAAAAAAAAAAAAAAAAAAAAAAAAAAAAAAAAAAAAAAAAAAAAAAATGGTCATACCAGTTTGTTATTAATAAAGGTTATTCTTGTATTCACACATTTGGTTCATTTTTTTACTTAATTAAAGTGTTGGGAAAAGTTTTTGCATGCTTGCCGGGATTGGTAGGGATCTTGGGATGGAATAGGCTGTTGGGGATTGTAGGATTAAGCTATGGGATGGGTAAGGTAGCTGTGGGATGGATAGCATGTGGATTGGTAAAAGGATAGCTGTGGGATGGATAGCTGTGGGCATGGGTAATGATGCTGTGGGACGGGTTAAGGATAGCTGTGGGATGGGTTAAGGATAGCTGTGGGATGGATAAAGCTGTGGGTATGGATAGCTGTGGGATGGGTAAGGATAGCTGTGGGATAGATAAACCTCCAGTGCAAGCATCTAGTAGTACTGTATGGTCCACCCTCCCAGCTGCTACACATATGCGCCCTTTTGTTATCATTAACAATTTAATCATGATTCCACACATTTTTCAACATAAAAAAAACTCTTTTTAATGCCCTATTAATTGTAAGGCCACTCAACATACATGGCGCAATCTCATCTAGTGTGATGAGACAGGCTGAAGAAGCATCCATTAAGCACTCTACCATTCTGTCTTGGCCACTCCCCTGCTCCAGACTGGGGAGTTGCACCAGTGTTTCAGGAGGTTGCGCTGCTTTCTTCCCTCCACGTGAAGCTCTGTTGGGGGCCTTGCACATCCCAGAGTGTCGATCAGGCTTCGTCCTTTGCCTTCCATTTCACCAGCTCCATTGTCCCCATTGCCTTGTTGACGGCTCCACAAAGCCTTTTTTTCTGCAACACTGGGGTAGCGGGTGCACATGAGATTGTGCAGGATGCAGCAATCTTCCACGATCCTCCTCAACGGTCTCTGGGTGCATGCTGCATGGTGGTTGAGAAGTACCTTGGGAAACCTATTGGCCAGGATGCCAAAGGCGTTCTCCACCACCCGTCTTGCCTTGCGACAGCCTGTAGTTGAAGATTCTCTCTTTCATGGGTGAGGTATCTGGAAGTGTAGGGCTTCATGAGGTAGGTTCTGAGGGAGAAGGACGTCATCCCCCTGATTGAAGTTAGGGCACATCTTGTGTGTCTGTTGGCAGGGAGGTCTGGATCTGGGAAACCATGATGAGGTTGCATTCCAGCCCACCCTTGAAGTCACTTGGCATTGTATTACCTGGGCATCTGAAGCTGACCCAGTTGCCTGAAGCATCGATGTCATTGAACTTTGTAGGTTCAGCATTAACCATGGCAAAGAGGATGATACTGAAGAAGCCCTTGATAGTTGTGATAATTGGACCCTGAGTGGGTGGAGCTTTGCAGGCCCTGTGCTTGCCATCTATGGCCTCCAACGGTGTGGGGAAATTTGCAACCTTCTGATTTACACTCCTCTGCAACTTTCCTCCAGCTTCTTCAGTGCGTGGTGGGACACTGGAGGAGCTCCTCCACGTATTCTTTGATGAATGGCCTGCACCACTTCTCTGACCACAATGCTGATGGTGTTTGTTGGCACCCTCCAGCATACTGCATGTTTCGCTACGTGGTTCCCAGAGGCTAGTGGCGCAGGTCAGGTGCCACGCTTCAGTCCAGGGTCCAGGCGGGATGGAAGTTGGTGTTTGCCTTGGTCAACCAGGGCTCAGATGCTCCACAACTTCGGTTCAAACATGGCTGTGCATCTCATGAAGTGCTGGAATAGCACCGAGTGTCTTCATTCCTCAGCTCCACCATCAGCTTGTCATTACAGTCCAAAAACTCCGCTCTTCTCCTGATCCATTGTCGGACCCAGACAGTTCTTGGAGTCTCCTTCTCTTTGCATGAAAAGGTGAAACAGTCTGAAGAGGGCCTGGTTTCTGGTGTTGAAATGGATGGCGGCTACCAAAAGGAGTGTGCGATGATTCCATGGTAAGAGATCAATGGATATGATGTGGTGGAAAGAGCAAGAGCAAGGCTTGAAGAGGTCTGCACACCAGGAGCTGCTGACTGGAAAGCTGAGTCCACGGTGATTTCCTCCCCCTTTTCTATAGCAAAATTGTCCGGTTTTTCCTCTTGGTGTCCTTCTACATATGCTAGGGCATCCTGCCAGACATCCTAAAATATCTGAGAGATGCGCCCATATATGAACGTTTTGTCCGTTTAATGCTTTATATATGAGCGCACCGCTTTTATCCTTTCTTTGGTCCGTTGCTACTAGTGTTGTATTGACGTTCCGCGTACCTTTCGCTTCCTCCCTCTTCCGGCTTCGCTGGAGGAAGATGTGAGTTGCGCGGAAGGCCAGAGGATGCCGATGAGATACATCGGATGGTGTAAACGTATGACAACGGACGTAGAACATTGTTTGCTTGTATGTGTCGCGGGTGTAGATCGTTCGTGGCAGAAAGTTCATCCACTCAAAAGGTTTTGTGCAGCTCAAACTTTTTGCGCGGATGAAATAGCAGTAGATGGATGTTTTACGGATAGAGCGTATGAAATACGTATGCAGTGAGTACACAACCGATGCATCGCGTTTTCCAACGGATGGCAAGCTTTTTTGTCCATTTTACATCCTCTTTGCATCCGTTGGTTCAGAGTGACAGGGGCTTTAGTTACAGTGTTGTTAAGTGAACTGACTTCTCTGTTCACTTGGCTTGGCAGGTCACAAAATTTGATCAAATGACCATGTAATAGTCATAAGTGCAAAAATGGTCATAAATCACTTTTTCTCAGTGTCATTGTAACTTTGAACAGCCACTAAATGAACTGTTGTAAATCGAGGACTACCTGTAATTGGATATTTTGTGACTGACCAAAGCATAATTTGGGAATGTTGGGAATGCGTAAGCAACCCAACATTATACCGATTTATTGGGTACACCTAAACATGCTCTCAAAATTCCAAATCTTTCAATTGATTGTGGAGGTAAATTTTGAAGGAGAGGTATGACAGAGTGCCTGCCTTTCCATGTCCATATTAGCTGAGTTGCCAAGTCAAATGATATCAGTGGATTCCCATTTTATAATTCTATTCTACCTTATTGCAATTAAGAGTGTTCCAGGCATCCTTAAACACTTTCTATGTCCACATTAGCTGAGTTGCCAAGTCAAATGATATCAGTGGGTTCCCATTTTATAATGCTATTCTACCTTATTGCAACTAAGAGTGTTCCAGGCATCCTTGCCATTTCTTTTTCTTTTTTTCTTTTTGAATATTTTATTTATACATTTTTTTATAAACATAAAAAATTCAGTGTCTACATGAACAGTATGTTGTCTAAGTACAGTTAATTTTGAGAAATAGTAATAATAATAGTAACAATAATATTCATAACATTAATAATAATCTCATAATAATAATAATATCTGTTTATAGCAACAGCACTTAGACTTATTTGCCACTTCAAAGTGCTTTACAGCCATCTCTAAGAGGTTTATAGAGTCAGCATATTGCCCCCAACAATTTGGGTCCTCATTTTACCCACCTTGGAAGGATGGAAGGCTGAATCAACCTTGAGCCTGGTGGGATTTGAATTGTCAAATTGCAGGCAACCAACAGTCAGCAGAAGTAGCCTGTAGCCCACACTTTAACCACTGTGCCACCAAGGTTTATCTATTTCAATGAACTTTCCTTATATAATTAACCATTTTCTTAAGCTTTTAATATTCTAACTTCTGTTTTTGTTAGTTAGCCATTGATAAACTGAATCCCATGTTCCTTCCTTCTCTGTCCCTTTCTTCTTAATTTTAAGTGTTAATCTATCCATTTCTTGCCATTTCTTTTTCTTGAACTGGTTTTCCTCAAAGGATTGACACTCTTAGACAAACAGTAGAACCACAATAGTAAAAAAGTAGACAGAGTAAAGACTATCTATACCCTACTATCATAAGATGGTCATCAGTAGGTGATGAAGATTTGGTGGCATGAGGTTTGGGCCTCCAGGAGAAGAAACATGTATTTATCTGTTTGATTTTCTTGCCTCTACAGCTGCTATGCTATTGCTTACTCCTTCTTCCCCTTACCCAGAGTGATAACCTTGACATAAACAAGTTTCATTATCTTAGTCAACACATTCATCCAGCATCATGAATTACAACAAAGCACATTCAGTGTGGTTTACCAATTCTGTTTCATTCAGATATTAGAAACCTCTTCTTTCCACACAGTAAGTAAAATCACTGGAATTCTTTCTGTTGTTTTATATTTTTACCTTATTAAAAATAAAACTTGTTGCTTGACTGCAGCCTGTCCCTCCCTCTCTCAAGAAATCAAAAAGTTTACACCTATGGATTCCCAAAAATTCCTACCTGTTCATTAGAGTGTCACTCTTATGATTGGCTACTAATTAAGAAGGTCCCAACTCTATAAATTTTCTTTTTCTAGACAAATTCGTCACTTTACTTTTAAAAATGTATTTACAAGTTCAGACAAGGCAAGAACAAACTGCTCTCTGCAGTTAGGAATAATTTAAGTCAGTCCTTAAATACTGTAATTAGCACATGGTGAGTATAAGTTATAGAAAACTGGCCTAAGCCTAAATAAGTAAACAAACAAATCATGAATACCTCAGAAAATCATGTGTATGTATGTATATATGTGTATGTGTACATACATATATATATATATGTGTGCTGTTCAGCTTCCTTCGGGTATTATCCCACGTCATTGTAGTGCTTTTAAAGTTGTAGC
>BHFT01031043.1:0-13683 GCA_004320025.1 Laticauda laticaudata
TTTTTTAAAAAAAATGTCCATCCGTGTATATACATTTGATGCTTTATCTTTGTATATATAAATTCAGTTCATTTTTGTATACACACATGCATTCTTTATCACAATCAATGACCTATACACATTAACATATAAAAGAATATAAAACAATTAGACATGTAATAATACATTATTGATGATATATATGTCTTGATCTCTGCCAAGGAAAATTTGCCTAAAATATTAGCAATGTTATCATTAGAATGAAAAAACAGAAACTGTATACTGAAGATCTGGAATATTGTTGCAACATAAGTAAAATAAATGAGTTTCTTCGATCCAGATAAAAATTACAACACAACAGTTACATGAGTGATGGTTTCAATTTCTCCTGAACTCATACACAAGTTCATTCAAATGACCTGGTAGTGTGTGAGTGTAGGTGGTCACCTGTGTGCTTGAGTAGTTACCCAGCAAGAAAGCAAATGACAGAGTATGCTACTTGCCATTCCCCAAATGTCCTTCTTCAGCTTAGGGAGAATGGGAGAATGTCGGTTATTTGAACAACATATCAGGACTCTTTGGAATCTAGTTCTATTGTTGTAAATGATATTCCATATCATTTATTCTCTAAAGGAGTAGAGGTCTGGTATTATTGTACTTATATTGTAAGAAGTATTGTAAGAAGGAACTAAACTGAAAAATCATAGGAAACTTATTTGGCCCACTTGAAGTACAAGAGGAAAAGGTGGCAGGGAAAAATGCAAATTTAAATAAACAGCTAATCATCTGTTAGGCATGAACATGATCCTCATGTGAAAAGTTCAGTTAGCTGTTTTGTTGCTCAAGAGCTATAACAAGAATCTTCTCAGATTGACAGTTCATAACTGGAAAAAGCTACATAAGGTGCAATGACATTCAAGGAAGATCAACTTTGCCCTCTTCTACCACATAGGAATTCCAGATTAATTTTCCATTTGACACCTTCCCCTTGCTCACCCAGCCTCTCTCTTACGCCATCAGTCTTCAGGCCAAGACTTCAATTTAAGAAATCCCTATCTTAATGGGGATGAAGATAACATTTAACTTTATAAGGCTAGAATTCCTTGCAAAGCTAGAATTTCAGTTGTTCCTTTTGCCTTTTGTTTGTTTGTTTTATTTAGAGGCATAGATGCCATATTTGCTGCATATAAGAACTGAGCTAATATTTTAGATTTAAAATGTTTGAGAGCAGAAGGAACTAGCTCTCCCTTTTGGTTAAAAAAAAAGAATTGTTTAATGGCTGCGGAGCATCATAGCACTGTTTGGGATATGTACAGTAACAATGTGCTTTCCACTCCCAGATATTGAAACATAAAACCTGCTCAATCTTGTTACCCTCTATGATCCCGTTGATTTAGCATTTTTGACAAAATCTATTTTTAAAAAATTTACTATAGCCAAGTGTAACCTTATTTTGCTTGATGTGGAGGACAATAGTTTTCACTGATTCTTTTAGTCCAACTGGGGTTTAAGATACAACAGCAGCAGCATTTACATACGCGAGGATGGGTATCCTACACCCTCCCAATTTAGGAACATGAAAATCCAAGTTGTTAAGGATTCAAAGTTCTATCTAGCCTCATCTTTTTGGAACTTAATGTTCTTATTACTTCTTCAAGATTGAAAAACATTCAGAACTTCAAGCTTTGTTTTTATTTTAAAGAGTTCATCTTTGTTCCGTCCAGAAAAGAAGCGCGGTAGATCGGGTTCCAACAAATAACTCTATATTAGTTAACAGCAACAGTAACGGAACATTGGCTCAAGCCGCAGCAGCCCTTTTTATAGAGACTTGCCTTCCAACTTGTAGCCAATGACGTTGTTTTAACTTTGCCGCTTTTGAGCGGCTCCTTGGATTAGTTCCTAATGAACCAATCCACTACTGGCCTTCCTGGCCAATCAGAATAGACTACTTGGAACCTTCCAAGTTATACAGAACAATCTTTAATCCATTTTTTAAATAGAAAAGTTTTCCAGCTTTGTAAGATTTTGTTTAATTTAAACCACTCTGAATTTAGATGAAATTCTTGGATTAGATTTGAAGAAAATATAACGTTAACTAGAAATGCCATCTCCTGTAGGAAAGAAGTTCCGTGTTTATAAGTTACTGATACAAACATTTTGAAGGTTAGCAAGGAGAAGTAACTGGGTGGAGCATTTCAGGGTCTCTCATGTCCTCTCTTTGTCCTGAGAGAAATTATGAAGAGCTGATCTACTTACTGGGTCTTCATTCCATTGTGATAGTTGGCTCTGCTAAAAGTGGAGTTTGCCATTTCTTAATGTGTGAGAAAACCACTTTTTCACATGTAAGTTGCCAATTCTTCATCTGTGGGAAAGCCATAAGTGATTTTGACAAGGCCACGTGCAACCTGGGGAAGAAAGCTTGGTGTGGCCAGCAGCTGCCAGTGAAGGGCCAGTCCAGGCATGTCTCTTTAGCAACTGGAAGAAGAAGGAAGCAAAGATCAACTTGGGCAGAAGGGTTGGCAGGGTGAGCAGAGGGCAGGGCAGCCGAGCAAGTGGAGCCCACAAGGGCAGGGCATGTAGAGCTCAATGCTGGCAAAGGTGATAGAATGCAGGATGGCCAAAAGGGTAGAGATGTAGAGAGATAAGCAGTTGAAGAGAGGCAGAGGAGGCATTCTCTTATCTTACTGAGACTGAGGGTCAGAGATAGAAGTGTTGCTGCTTAACACCAGCAATGGGAGACTGACAGGATTGCTGTTGCTAAGTGGTGCAGTCATGTGATAACATACCTTATGACAACATCGCTTAGCAGTGGAAATTCTGGTCCCTGTTATCGCTGTAACTCAGAGACTACCTGTACATTTCATTTATGGTCTTTGGGACATCATAGCTAACATAAATATTGTTGGTCTTAATTCCAATTTGATTTTCATGTGTTTCTTTTCAGTATTTTGAGAGTATTTTAATCTAAACACCATATATAGTAAAACATTCCTTCCTTGTTGTGGCATTTCTGACATTTATTGTTATTGGAGTTATATACCATCTACTGGTGCTATTTGTAGAAAATTTTAAACCAATTTTCCATCAGATTGTAGCTTGGTAAAACATTGTGTTTTTTTCATTATGTTTTTCCATTGATCTACTGGAATACTTTGAAATATTGCATCCATTTTATCATACTTTTTATTTCTTTGGTTTCTATTTCATATTTAAATAACAATTTATAAATACATCCTAATAAATAATCTTGATTCTGTAGAACTATTTCAAATTCTGCCATCTTTCTCAGGGCCCCTCTTTCTTCTTTAAATCTGCTTTTTTATCTTTCCAATTTGCAGATACAATCATGGCATATTCCTTCCTTCATTAAGCAAATCTTGTTGTGACTTTAGTCGATTCCTTGTATCCAGATATATAATAATGACATATATAATAAATTTTTTCTTATTATAATTATCTTTGAAAAAGTATTGGCTGTTGATTCTAGAAGTAAAAACATTGGATTCTGTGTGTGTGTGTTTTGTGTGTGTGTGTGTGTGTACACTATGCCTTAGATCAATGTTGACTCCCGGCCTGGACTAATCCCTGAAGTTCTCTTAGCCATAGTTCCCCAATGTTTCTGGCTTTGTGGATCGGCAGGAGCAAGAGAGGATGGTTCCATGCAAAATGGCAAGCAAACACGCACACTTTGCATGAGTGAGTGCATATGCACCTGCTGCTCATGCAAATGGAACACACACAGATGCACTCGCCCACTGCTCCTGCAAGTGAGGATTCACTTGCATGCTCTTGGCCTCACTGTCGTTTCTGTGGCCCATTTGCAATTCCCTCACAGCCCACTAGCGGGCCATGGCCCACAGGCTGGGGACCTCTGCTCTTAGCAAGATTTTGGAAGTTGTTTACCATGCCTTGTACAAGCACTGCACTAAGAAGGATCTACCCATTCTACTGAAAAATAGATCTCACTTTCAAGTAGATTTCTCACTTCAGTATGATTAAGCTGGATGCCAAATATATTGGATCAGAACATAGTTCTCTCTCACCTGGCTCTTGTTAACACTAAAAGTATACTGTATTTACAGTATTTTTTAGATTTATACATCATTTTTTTCTCCAGGAATCAAAGATCACACTCATAGCATTTCTTCATCTAAATACAATAGAGTAGATATAACTCCTGTCATGTAAATCAGGGGTCCCCAACCACCGGGCCCCGGACCGGTACTGGTCCATTGATCATTTTGTACCGGCCCGCAAAGAATGAATAATCATGATTAAAATATATATAAAAATATATTTTTAGTAAAGAAATAGTAAAGAAGCCCTTTATTATTGGGGAAGAATTGATTTTGCCGGTCCTTGAAAAAGTGTTTCTGCGTGAAACTGGTCCCTGGTACAAAAAAGGTTGGGGACCATTGATGTAAATGATTCAAAGGTTGTACACTATTTCTGGGGAGGGGGAACGGGACCCATTCTATCAATTTTTTCTTGTTAAATTGACAAGATCGGGTAATCTGAATGTTAAAATTGAAAATAGCCTACCGTATTAGACAGATGATCTGGAGAATTGCTGGGATTTTGTTACTCTAAAGCAGGGGTGTCAAACTCGATTTCATTAAAGGCCGCATCAGGATTGTATTTTACCTCGGAGGGCCAGAGTGGGTGTGGTCAGCTCGACATCACTCGTGTCAGGGGTGCCTGTGGTGGTCCAAGCCCTCTGCAAGAGAAAACAGGCTCCTGAGCTCCGTTTTCAACTGCAACGGCCTCCTGTAAGTAACCCTCTGCCAATGAAAACAGAGCTCAAGAGGGCTGTGTGCAGCCCACCTGAGTTCTGTTTTTGCTGGCAGAGGCACCGCAGGTCAGTCTTTCGCCGTTTACAGGGTGGCCCTGTGGGCCAGATCTAATCACCCCGTGGGCCAGATCTGGCCCCCGGGCCTTGAGTTTGATACCCCTGCTCTAAAGTATTATCAATGATAATGAAGTATTTTGTTGCCTATATTAAGAAATAAGCATCATTTGTCTTTTGCCACCCACTGGCAGCCATTACAACTGCAGCACTTACAGCCCTTAGTTTGGACCAGCAGCATTTTCAGCTTCAGAGATGCTAGGTTATTAAAAAATAATCACTTAATCTGATGAGATTACACAAGTCAAAATTAGTATTATAAAAATACTTGTTGCTGTATTTTTCTGATAACAAATATGAACAACTGAATGGAATAAAGATTTGCAATTTCCAATTTTATCTAAATAACAGGAGGCAGAATTAACATCTATATTAAAATTTTAAAGAGATCTTAGACTGCAGCTTATTCAACAACAAATAATATTCAGGATTTGTAGGACCATGTTGCACCTGAATAGAAAAGGAATGAATAAATAAGTAAATCATCACATTGTTGAAACCACAACAAGAATAATTTTCCAATGTCCTAAAATTGACACATGAGTACAACATTCTTCACACCTCTTCAACTACTAAGAAACTTGCTCTTCAAACTTAGAAAGATGAATTACATTTCACTGGAAATGTTGTGTATAATTTTTGTATACATACATTCATATACATTCGATACATATGGTATTATATGTAAACAGTTGTTACTTTTTGTTTTTTTTTATTTCTATTTTCATTTTTTACCGATTAATTATTTAAGGAACAAATAAAAAAGTAACAAACACATAATAAAAATTTTTCTCAATCATTTGGCCAAGATTGAATGTAAGTATGGAAGCAAGTTGTTCAATATGAGTTTCAGAATAACAACCACAAATTCCTATGTACAGTGGTGGATTTTTCTTTTCTTTTTTCTTTTTCCTTTTTACATTATTGTGCACATGGGTGTGTCTCTCTCTCTTTTTAAAAGCATTTATCAATTTAAAAGAAAAAAGAAAAAAAAAGGAAAAAGGAGAAAAGCATAAATTAAATAACAGATTTGCAAGCGTTATAACTAACTCAGTACAAATCTTCAGAATAATGTTAATGCAATTGGTTTCATTCAAAAGGTAGTCCTTGAGTTACAACCATGTGTTCAGTGACTGTTCAAAGTTACAATGGCACTGAAAAAAATGATTTATGACACGTTTTCACACTTACAACTGTTGTAGCATCCCCAGGGAAATGTGATCATCATGTGTAACCTTCCAGGCCAGCTTCCAACAAACAAAGTCAATAGAAGAGCCAGATTTGCTTAACGACTGCATGATTCACTTAGCAACTATAGTGATTCATTTAAGAACTGGGGCAAAATAAAAGTCAGAAAATTGGACACAACTCATTTAACAACTGCCTTGCTTAGCAATGGAAATTTGGGGCTCAATTGTGGTCATAGGTTTTGAGGACTACCTTAATTATAAAAAATATTCTCGAATTCTCCGGCTTTACAAAATATGAAATATCATCTAATCTGGTAATTACATTTCCATTAGTGTTTTTTTTAAAAAAAGCAACAGTTTTAGCAATAAATACTGGAATAATATGTTATTAATAAAAACTTTGTAACATTTTTCTCTAATACATTGCAATTTAATATTACTTTTCCATTAAAATTCCCAGTCTTGCTTACTTAGCCTTAAGTTTTAAAACCTTTCAAAATCATACACTCTTTATATTGTTCAGTTTTGTAGTCATATTTCAACAGCAAGTTATAATTAAAGCCACTATATAGGCCAAATTTTGTATTTATGGTTTTCAAATTCAATCAGGATTTGATGAGGTTCTGCCTCATTTTTGCAATTACTTCAGAACAATGTTGCCTATGTTATCAGAAGATTTTGGATCCAGACACATAATTCTAACCATACAGAGTCTCAAAATATTTCATTTTTAATTGACAATTTAATTTTGCAATTTTGTATTTTAAATTATTTCTTCACTGCCCAAATTCTTTCCATTTTCATCTTAATGAAAATACATGTTTAGGATTGAAGTAAGGGGTAATAAATCTGAGCTAATTCTCTGTTTATGTTAGTCTGCTGATATGCTGCTTATTACTAAATGATCTCTTGTAAATTATCTATCACTGTCAAGCCACTATCAAGCCAAAAAATATTGATTAAAACCATCTGGAATTACCATTCCCATTGCAGAGTCATTGTCATATGATCCAGTTTGTTATCCAAATCTGGTAACGATGCTTTTGGATTTTTCATTTGTACCATAGACAGGAGTAGATTTCACTACTAGGGACAAATTTGGATTGTTTGGCATTGGTTGTAGGTATGTCTATGTGTATTTAATTTATGTGTTAACTGTGATTCCATTATGACCAAAAATGCATAACATATTTATGTTCCTTGGAAATGTTTCCATTTTCCTATCATTCCTAGGAGTAATTCCAATTGCATGGAAATTAATCCAATATTCTTTAACATGAAAATTCTTTTCTTATCTGCAGTCCCTGCACTTTGGAGCAGAATGCCCTGACATCCCCTGCACACAGTGCCCCAGAAATCTCTTAAAATCTGACTTTGTCTCCATAAATTTGAATACATATAGTTGTTTATGTGTATTGGCTTGCATGCATACATGTGCGCACACACACCCAACACACACACACAGACACTTATTTCACAGATAACTCTGAAATGAACAAGACAAAAGAAACAGGTGGAACAGATGGGTTTGAGATCCAGAAAATGTTATCATGCCAAAAAGGGACTGAGCAAGACATTAGGGTTCTGCATCAGGAAAAAATATTGCCTGCTGCTTCTCTGATGCCAGTAAAATTCTGCTAGTCAGGTTCCTCCATTAGAATATATCTCCATATTGAAAAAACTCCAGTTTGAGTCTCTTCGCTGACAGACTGAAATCGCATTTGTACGTGGTTTCGATCTGTGCTCACTGCTGGAGCACCCCGAGCCAGCTGGTTTTGGGGCTAAGCCACCCCGTAGAGGTGGTAAAGAGGGGGGAGATTGCCAGCAGGGTTGAGGAGGGCCGCATCTCTCCTCCTCAGCTGGCCATTACTCTCTTTCCCAAAGGTGGTTGCAGCGGTGGTCAGAAATAGTTACCTCAAAGAAGAACTCGACTGGGAAAAGAATGTGCAGGAGGAAGATAAGAGAAAGTTTTGTTGACCGGGTTAAACCACAAAAGCAACAACGTAAGGTACCTGGAATTTAAAATATAAAAAAATACATTGTTCCCAAAGAAGATTTTGAAGCAGTGAAGGAAAGAGGGAAGGAAAGGACTTGTTTTTTTTTTCTTTTTCTTTATACTGTCAGCTAAGAGACATAAGCAAGAAATTGAAAAAAAATCCACTTTGACATCAAATAGGCATTTAAGCTGAAAATAAAATGTCAAAGGGATAATAAAGATTTATGGATACTTAAAAGTTTTAAAAGCAGGAAGGAGAGAAAAAGAATAAAAGGGCGGATCTGGAAAAAATGGAGGAGACTGCTGGATTTAAAAGGAATTTACAGTGAATCTCAACAAGATGCCTAAAAGATACATCTGAACTGAACCTGCAACAAATAATAGAGCCCCAGAAAGAGAAGTGGAAAAAGAAGCAAAAAAGAAACGTTCTTTGGATTACTTGGATTACTTAGTGATCTTTGAATTTTTGGTTGTTGCATTTAAATGACTAAATCAATTGGTTGGTTGTTTTAAAAAGTGTTTAAAATGGCACCACTTTTAGAAGAACTGAAAATGGAAACTTAAAAAGTACAAAGAAGATGCACAAGAAGGAGAGGTTCTTTTGGCTTCATATTTAACTCTTAGAAATGGAGATCTGGACTGTGAGAAACAACAAGAAACGTTTGCAGAACAAGAAGATTGGACAAAGAAGAAGCCATCTTAATGATCAAGTAATTTTATTGGGTGGGGGAAGGAAAGGGGGAAAGAGAATGAAAAGTTTAAGATTTGAAAAAACAACCAAAAAGAAGAAAAGTTTGAAAAATAAGTATAATATTGAAAGCAACAGAAGAGGGGATTACAGAAGAGAGAATTAGAAGTAGACAGACAAGGAGGTAAAAAAGGGAAGGAGAAGAAAGGGGGAAGAAGGAAAGGAAGTTATAAAGAACGGAAACAAGATATAAAGAACAGAGAACATAAGAATTGAAAGTAAAACCTGTTTAGAACAATGGTGAAACTTAATTGTAAACGATTCTGCAAGTACAAAGATAGTATGTTTATAAATAGAAATAATTTTAGAAATGATTAAATGATGGATAAATATTTATTGTAATCCTAGTGAATGTTTGTTATAAAAATGAAATAAGTGATGAGGAATTAAATTAGAAAGATCGAACATTTTACTTATTATAATGAGATGTTAAGAATTTTAATGAATATTAATGTAGAATTGCATTGGAATAAATTATATATAAATAATAGTTATAGTATATATATTATTATATGATATATATATATACATATGATATATATATATATATTACTATATATATATATATATTGTGCTGTTGGCTTCCTTCGAGTATTGATCCACGTCATTGTTTCTGTTAAGTTGATCATTGTAGTTCTGTTAAGTTGTTAGAAGCAGCAGAATCTCATCTGCATCTCAGCTTGTTTGGATCATACAGAAGCTGATGATGAGATGAGATTCTGCTGAAAGTTGCTACACTTTAACAGAACTAAAATGAGCTACATTAACGATACAATGAGTGGGATAATTACCCGAAAGGAAGCTAACAGCACAAATGTAAGTAACCCGGGAGCTTAAAAAAACAAATATAATATATATTTATTTAATATTATATATATATATAATATATATAATATAATATATATATATATATTTTCAAGCTTTCGCGGGTACTTATACTATTATAATATATGTATGTATATATATACATATATATATGTTTTTTTTGTTGTTGGTTTTTTTAAGCTCTCGCGGGTACTTACATTTGTGCTGTTTAGCTTCCTTCGGTATTATCCACGTCATTGTAGTTCTGTTAAGTTGTAGCAACGTTTCAGCAGAATCCCATTGCATCATCAGGCCTCTGTGTGGATGTGTGTCTCACAGTTCCTCTGTTTCAAATTGAGGCTGGTCGATTCTGATTGGCTGGGAGTTTTGGTCGGTGTTCACTGGACTTGAGTTTGATTGATTGGTGTTTCTGGTTTCTTCTGTCTGTTTTTGTGCTTATTGGCTGGCAACACTCTTTCTTGGTTGGAGCTTTCAATGCAGCTTGGCTCCGTGTGAAAGGATGGCTGCTATTCATCAGCAAGCTGCTATTCATTAGCAAGCTGGGTTTCACCTGGGTGCCTGGTTGGGGGGTGTTTGAGTTGGAGCTATCAGAGGGAGTCTGTTTGTGCCCAGGTGTTTGCCTGGCCTGTGGTGTGGAGATCTTTCTATTTGAGAGTGCAGGCTTCAAATGATTGACAGTCTGCTGGAATCATCTCTTCTCTATTCATGCTGTCAGGGTTTTTTTCAATCTCTATGGCTTTCTGATGATTCTGTGGCTGGGTTTTCTATAGTGGCTAGGGTTTTAGTGCCATTGAAGTTGATTGTGACCTGTGGTTTTCATGTGTTGACTAGTGAGGAGGTGTGTTCCAGCTTTTTTACTGCATTTTTTGTGTTCATCTAGCAGGTACTTTTTTCTATTGGTCTGTCCAATGTATGTGGCCGGGCATGATGTACAGGGAATTTCGTATATGCCTTGGTTTCCAGGTCAATTTTGTCTTGGGGTTCTCAGGATGGCTGGCTATTTTTTTGTCTGTTTTGAAAGGCAGTCCTTGGATGTGGATGCTGTGTAGTATCTTACTGGATTTTACTGTAGTACCTCTCTATGTATGGGCAAGACAGCTGTTCATAGGTCTGGTTGGTCTTCTCGTCTCTGGTTATGTCCTTGTGTGTTTTTGATGATCAAACTGGTGATTTTGTTTTTGGTGGAAGCATTGCCATTGGTCTGTCATTATGCGTCTTCTGCAGGCTTCGGCGGAGGGGTTTGTAATTAGTTTCACGAATCTGTTGCGGTTTTTTCGGGGAGGTGGTTTATGGTGGCGGGGGGGGCGCGGCCTATACACGCAGCTTAATGGTCTGCGCGTAATTACGTTTTTTTGCCCACCCGGAATTACGTCTGGCGGTGTGGGGTGCGTGAGGTAGCGCTTAGTTGTGTGTTTTCTTTTGTATATGTGTGTCCCAGTGTGCCATCTGTTCTTGTTGTAGCATTAGTAATCTAGGAATGTAGTTGGTTTGTTTTATTTCCGTTCCGGTAATTGCTTTTGGGGGGGTGTGTGTTGTTTAGGGTGTTTGGAATTTGTTTAGGTTTTCTTTTCCATGGCCAAATCACAAATGTGTCATCGATGTATTTAGGCCATAGTTTGGGTTTGGGGTGGCATTACGGCAGGGCTCTGGATTCGAATTTCTTCCATGAACAGGTTTGCAATGACGGGTGACAGTGGTGATCCATGGGCTCTCAATTTGCTTGGTATCTTTTCCTTTGTAATAGAAATATGTGTGGTTAGGCAGTGTTCTGTTAGTTCCATGAGTTTTAGCTGGTTGGTATTTTTTATATATATATATAAAAAACCTATATATATATATATATATATTATATATATATATATTATATATAAAATATATATATATATATGTTTTTTTAAGGCTCTGCGCGGTCTTACCATTTGTGCTGTTTAAGCTTCTTCGGTATTATTCCCACGTCATTGTAGTTCTGTTAAAGTTGTAGCAACGTTTCAGCAGAATCTCATTCTGCCATCATCAGGCTTTGTATGGAGTTCCTCAACACAGAGAACTCAATACAAGCTATGATGGAATGAATTCTCTGAAACGTAGTTGCTACACTTTAAAAGCCAATATATATCATCCTTTTTTAAAAGAATATGGTGTGTATTTTAAGAATGTACAAGCAAAATTCGATTGTAGTTTATGTTATATTATTGAATGTGTAATCTAAATAATTTTAAATTGAAGCTTAAATAGAGTTAATGGATAAAATTTTAAAAGATATAAAGGTGTCATACTCTAATTAGTAACTACAGGGGAAAATTTGTTTAATGAGAAAATAATATAAAATTGAAACAGAAGCAGACAAAAGTATAATATAATGATTTGAACTGAGATGAGATAATCAAAATTAAGTTAAGAAAATTAAAAGAGGGGAAAAACTATGTAGAAAATGTAAAACAGGAATAAGATATGGAATAGAACACAAAAACGAGCATGAAATTGAGTTTGTGTCTGTATGAAGAAGTAATAACCCGGGACCATGCTATTTTTTAAAAAAAATGTTTTATTTGTATTATGTTTTTTTCTTTGTGAAAACCCAAATAAAATTTTCAAAAAAAAAAAGAATATATCTCCATATTGATTACAGTATTCCTTTGACTTATAAGCACCATTATAGCAAGCAGAGAAAAGGAATAAGAAGCCAAAAAAATCAAGTTCCCATGAGGCAAAGGAAAACAGCAGAACATGAGGAGAGAGGAGATACAGCTTTGCCCTCTTGTTTGTCATCTGAGTCTGGTGGCTTGAGTTGTTCATTATAAAGTTTTGTAGATTTCAAAATTCACACATCTGTGACTACAATTATTACTAAAAGTGCAAAAGTATAGATTAAAGATCATTTTAGAGTTGCTTCAGATTCTATCTGAAACTGTTTCTCTTTTGCATAGAAGCTATTTTGTCTTCTGAAAACAGTTTATGATTTCTGTTAAACTGGACAAACACGTCCANATAGATTAAAGATCATTTTAGAGTTGCTTCAGATTCATCTGAAACTGTTTCTCTTTTGCATAGAAGCTATTTTGTCTTCTGAAAACAGTTTACGATTTCTGTTAAACTGGACAAACACGTCCACTTGAGTTACCAGGGTTTTATTTTGACATTTCTTTCCATACATGCCAGATGTGTGACAAAAACTGCACAGAGTAGTAGTAATTTCTAAAATAGCTCAACTGAATATGATTCTCAATCGAACTCATGACTTCACACCAACCTCACATGGAAATGCAAACATGTGATCTGTTTTTTCCTTTGGCATAATGCATTCAGAAAATATATATATTGATTTTCATTTAGTGAATAAGTAACAGGTGCTGAATTTCCAGGTTTCCAGTCACAATTCATCAAGGAAATTCAGGAGAAAGCTCATAGAGGAAAATCAAAGAAACATCTGTTCTCATTCCTCCACACTCTGCTTTTACACACACATCTATTACTTTATAAGAAATGTGCACCAACAGGATGCCTAAACTGAGCCTTAGCTATTGATCTTGGGTACTGTCTTACCATGAAAGAATGCCAAACTGTGATATATGAAATAAATAGTTGCTCTAGTTTGGGAGCACTTCTGGATCCAGCCTTGATCTTGGATGTGCAACAAATTTTAAAAGTTTAGCTCCCTCACATTACAAAGAAATTGAATCTAGATGCTGAAATTATAAAAAGAAATTTCATGAGAGGAGGAATCCATGCAAAGTGAAACTAAATAATGCAACAAGTCTTTCTAATTCATGATTGATGAACTATCAGACATATCAGATAAAATAACAAACATATCATCACTTCGAAGGCTTCCTAATTACTTTTCCACTAGAGTACAACAAACTGGCTGGAGATTTTACTGGAATTCAATGGGATTAATAGATTTTTGCCAAATTTTGTAGATAACCTCACATCAAATAATAATATCACAACTGCTATAATGACAATCTTAAGCCCCTGTCACACTGCACCAACGGATGGAAAGAGGATGTAAAACGGAGGAAAACACTTGTCATCCGTT
>BHFT01031044.1:0-17354 GCA_004320025.1 Laticauda laticaudata
GAAATCGCAGTGGACGGATGCTCGATGGATAGAGCGTATGAAACACATATGCAATGAGTACACAACGGATGCATAGCCTTTTCCAACAAATGGCAAGCTTTTTTTAACGTTTTACATCCTCTTTGCATCCGTAAGTGCAGTGGGACCAGGCCTTTACTCAAAGATGGTCTCACCTGGGTAGAAAATAAACTTTATGTCCCTGCCAGCCAGAGGATGGACCTCATGAAATGATGCCACGACTCAAAAATAGCTGGCCACTTTGGATTTGTAAAAAACCTGCACTCATTAAAAGACAACTTTGGTGGCCAACTCTCAAAAAAGATATTGAAAACTATGTTGCTAGTTGCCCTATCTGTGCTGTTGCAAAAAGAAGACAAGGAAAATCTCCTGGACTTTTATAAACACTGGCAGAACCTTCAGCACCCTGGAGAGAGGTCTCTATAGACTTATAGTGGAGCTCCCTGAAAGTGCAAGGAATACTGTTATTTGGGTCGTAACTGACCTTTTTTCAAACCAGGTTCATCTTGTACCCTGCCAAAAGATCCCAACAGTCAAGGCATTGGCAAAAATACTTTTAATACACATTTATCACTTTCCTGGAGATCCCCAATGGATTATCTCAGATAGGGGTGTACAATTCACATCCACATTTTGGCAGGTGTTTTTAAACCTATTAGGCTTCACCCAGGGGTTGTCCTTGTCCAATCATCCAGAAACTAATGGCTTGACAGAGAGAGCTAATAGCGTATTAGAACAATATTTAGGATGCTTTATTAATTACGAACAGGACAATTGGAACGGCCTTCTTCCTTTTGCAGAAGTAGCATACAATAACTTGTATTGTTAATAACAATACACAATAGCACTGGTTTCACCCCATTCCAGGTAGCCACAGGACAAGAATTCAACCCAATGCTCGAGCTACCTACCAAGGAACCTGAAATTCTCTCACATCATGAATGGATAAATCATTTGCAAACCACTTGGCCAATGGTCAGACTAGCCTTGCAAGAGGCTAGATCAGCTTCTAAAGCTCAAGCAGACAAAAAACACTGTGATCGTAAGCCATTCAAAGTTGGGGACCGCGTATATTTGTCTACAAGTTCCTAAAATCATTGCAAACCACTAAGAAACTGGGACCAAAATTCATTGGCCCATTTTCCATCTCCAGAATTATCAATCCTGTTACTATAGAGCTTCTTCTTCCCAAAACACTTAGACAGGTTCATCAAGTATTTCACTGGAGCCTACTCAAACCAGAGATCACTTCAAACCTAAGACACCCTCCTTCCCACACCTCCAACTCCCATTACAGTACATGGGACCATACATTTTGAAATTAAAGATATCCTTGATTTGCACACTCACTGTGGATCCACACAATATTTAGTAGCTTGGAAACACCTTCTCTCCTCAGAAAATGAGTGGGTAGCCAAATAGACATGTAAAAGCACCCACATTACTACAGAAATTCCACCTGAAATACTCTCACAAACCATCCTAAGTTATAAATGTAACACATGTTTTTTGTCTTCCAGATGAATTTCCTAATTTTTGAGGAGGGTAATATGTCAGATCTGTCTATCTGCCATTCTTCCATGGAAGAAGGGGGGGGGAGTTGGTACAAGTAATCCTTTTTGATGTAACCTGAATATCTTAAATCTTGTATTGAATCTGTATAACTTGCACATGATGTACAACTGCAGACTGGAGCCCAGATGCCTGGAAACGTGTCACCTCTTGGAGAGATAGCAAGAGGAGAAGGAGCCATAAAAATTCCAGCTCCAAAAGAAACTTCCTGGGAAACATTTCTAAGCTACATTCCCAGAAAAGGGGGGGTGTTAACATGTTTCTTTGTTTGACTAAATCCACATCAGAATAAGGGGAGAAGTTCCAACTCTTTTTATCTATACTGTATGCCTGGATGCATATTAGATCCTGCTTTGGCTGGTACCTGGATAACTTCCCTTTCAATAAAGAATTCCTTTTGAAGTAACCAGTTTTCAGAAGTTCATTCTTATCGTTTGAAGGAGAGAGTCTGGGCCTTACACATAACTTGTTCCTCTGAATATAAGCCTTATCCTGATTTTAGTGTGCTCCTAATAAAAGCCCTATCCCAAAAATAAGCCCAGTGAAGAGGTGGGCATGGCCAGCACAGGAGGCAGTGAGTGCATGTGGGTAGATGGTGTCCAGCAGCAGCCACTGCCTGCAGTGCAGGTAAGTTGATTTCCTGTCCAAGCAGTAGGCGGAGGCAGAGACAGGAATGAGGCATGCAATCTGGATGCCAGCTGTGGACAAGCCAAGAGGCCATGGGTCAGAGTGGTGCGCAGGCACTGGAGGTTCACTCCAATATTCAGTAAGCCTTCATGGTGTACTAGCTTCAGTCCATCTTCACTGTATTTAAGATAATATTCAAATGCTCTTTTTTCTTTCTTCACTGAGTTTGGACTTTAAGATCTTAACTTTCTTGATATATTCAGTATGTTTTGTCAACTTGAAAGATGCCCAAATATTTGTGGTGATTAATTTCATCCAGACTCTTGATGTTATTTCAGTGGGCATTCTGGTTTCTTCTTTTTTGTGTTATTTTTCTTCTGTTTATAATGAGAATGGTGCATTTGTTCAGTCCAAACTCCATTGCAGTATTTTGCTTGTATATATAGAGAGTGTTGAGCAGTGATTCTATTTCAGTTGGTGTTTTTCCATACAGATTCAGATCATCCATGTAAAAAGGAGATGGAATTATTATCATGATGATTAAGAAACAATGTGTCATGTCCCTGGTGGAGTCTGACTCTGAGGAAGAGGAAGGACAGCCAACAGGGAGGGGGACTGCGACTCCAGAGGTGGTAGAGGAGACTGGGGAAGGGCAGAGGCNTTGGTGCAGTGTGACATGGGCTTAAGTTTGCAACTGTGCAATTAGAATTGCTGAAGTCAATTAGTGTTCACTTTGAAAGAGGCTTATCTTTGCTGGCGTTCTTCCCATGGACTTTTCTCGGTTATTTTCCTGGAGTTTATAATTAGTTATCTCGGCTTGCTTCAGAACTCTCATCAATGTGGTTAGTTTTGGTTTTCTGTTTGCCTCATTATTTACTTTTGTGACTTTCAACTGTGCCTAATAAAACAGTGAAGTTAAGTTGAAGGCTTTACCGGACTTTAATATATGTTTTGGGTTTTGGATTATTTTGAGAGACTATAGGTCATCACACATTGGTTTCTGAACTCAGTAAGCTCTTAGTCAACACAATAATTGCAAATAGGATTTGGATTAAAACAGAGAAGCCGATTTTAAAAATTCAGTCTAGAACTCTGATAGAAGTTGCTAGGTAATAATTTTGGAATCATCTCCATTAAAATAAGTTATTGAATATTATACAAAGGTAAGCCACAGATATGCAATAGAGATTAAGTAGAAACCCTGTGCCTTTCAAAATAGGAGTGGAGAGCCAGGTTTCAAGAGAAATTAAATAAAACATCTGTGCATAACATTTTATTCCTACACACAAAACCAACTTTTCCAATTAGTGATCAGAGAGTGAGTGAAAACAGAAAATTTGGTTTGATGTTGAATTTCCCTTCTCCAGAAGTTTCATGAGGTATTTTCACACTGGGTTGGTGGTTTCCCTATTAAATTATCCACTGGGTTTCATTTTGATTTTGACTTTAAAAATATATAATAATTGGGCCTTTCCCCATTAGGGAATTATGGTACAACTCTTTCATTCTTGAGCTATATGGGCATTTCTTGCCCTCAGTTACCACTTGCCACCCTCTCTCTTTAGCTTCTTTTTTGAGTCACTTCTGCTCACCCTCCATTTATGGTATCAAGAGAGATTCTACACATCCAGAGGGTGCCCTTGAACAGGGCTGGAATAAGGGAGAAAATATTACAGGTAGTCCTTGACTTACAACAGTTTGTTTAGTGACCATTCATAATTACAACGGCCTGAAAACAATGACTTATGACCAATTTTCACATTTATGACTGTGGCAAGCATCCCCATGGTCATGTGATCAAAATTCAGGTGCTTGGCAACTGACCCTTATTTATGATGGCTGCAGTGTCCTGGGGGTCATGTGATCCCCTTTTGTGACAAGCAAAATTGATGTGGAAGGCAAATTCACTTAACAATTGTATTACTAACTTAACAATTTCAGTGGTTCACTTAACAGCTGTGGCAAGAAAAGTTGTAAAATAGGCTGTGATTCACTTAACAGTACCTTGCTTAGCAATGGAAATTTTGGGCTCAGTTGCAGTTTGTAAGTTGAAGGCTACCTTGTAATGCTGGAGGAGTTAAATATTACATCCAAACTGTTATATTACCGTGTTTGCACCATGGCTACAAAGAAGTAGAGATGTATCTAAGGTTTATGGAAGACTGTATTATTGAAGGTAATATTTTTCCTCTTGCTTCAGATGCTGAAGTTGCTTGGTCAAACATAATTAATCATTTAACAAAGAAGAGAGGAGCTTCAGGGCTTATTTTTTGCATTTTTTTTTAAAAAAAATAAGGTCAGAAATATTTCCAGCCAATATTTGCAAGTGAAGGAAATAATTAACCCTCAGCACTGCACTAAAGAGAGCCAGTAATTACCACTGCTATCTGGTCCTTGGTGCTCTCTGAGCTTGTTTTTTTTTTCCTTGCAGATGTTTTATTACCCAAATATCACTGCTAAAGAAAGGCAGTCCTATCATTGGCACTAGAGTAATTTACTCTGGAGGTTAAAATAGCTGTCTGAAACCATCTTATAGCGGAAGGTATATAAGAAAAAGATAAAAGTTATTTTGATAAGGAGTTGAATATAAAAAAGAGGTCTTTGAAATACTTGGATGCACATGACCAAATTCATTCCCTTTGTCCATGCTCTTCTCATCCTGACAATCGTCTTCTATCTTAATTTGTTAATTGGTGTTGTATATGCCCAAATATGGCCAAGGAGTGGAGTCAGCTAATAGATTCCACTCATTGTCCCAGCCACTGGTGGGAAAAATGAAGTCCTGTCAGTGGCTGAAGCTTTGGACAGTGCTGGCTATAAGAAGCCAGCACCTGCCGTGGCTGAGCGGCTTTTTTTTTCTTTGATTAAGAGAAACAAAGGTTGATTACCAGTTCCTGCATCGTGCCTCTCCTTTATCACGTGGATTCATTGAACATTAATGATTAAGGTGGGATTCTGAGCTGCGGAGAGAACAAAGGACAATTCATGGAGTTGGCGCCATTTTCAACCGAAACCGACCATCAACATGGCACAGTGCGCAACCAGCCTGGCCCACTGCTCGATGGCCGTTCCTTACGATCTTGCTAAGGAGAAATGGTCATCCTACATGGGCCGATTCAACTTGCACCTAGAGGTTAATGGACTCCAAGCAGCCCCCATGCACAAAAAAGGGCACTCTTCCTAACATATTGTGATGTTGAGATCTATGAAAAGGCTGATGCCCTGGTCGCAGACAATCTACAAACTGTATCCTGGGACGAACTACAGTGCACCCTCTGTAGTCACTATGGCTCGTCCCCATCCTATCTGGCCAGCCACTACAATTTCTACACATGGGAGGGAGGGAGAGATGATCAACTCATTAGTGGCAGATCTACAGAGAATCGCAAGGGAACCACAGATTCCTAGATACTGAGGGGATGATCTGGTACCAGATCATCCTAGGAACAAAAGATCCCGTGCTACAAAATAAAGTCCTGGCCCATGAGAATGTCTCCTTCCAAGAAGCCGTCGATGAAGCAAGAGCTGCCGAATCATCTGACAACTCAGTGACATGGATCTGAAGGAACAGGAGAGTCCACACAACCAGGACTGAGCGCCTGCCGTGGCCCAGTGAGTCTGCCTCCAACTCCAGTGATGACAACAATGGCGGAGACGTACATAAGCTGAGGTCCAGTAAACCAGGCAGAAAACCCGAGCCCGAGAGTGTGGCGGCTGTGGCAGAAACCACCTTTGATCCATGTGCCATTATAAAGACACCATAAGCCTGAGATGTAGAGGTCACATCGCAGAGGTATGCCATGCAGCACAACTGACGAGTAAGCAGGGCCGTCAAGCCGCATCATTTGTGAAACAACATGGCCGCCAAGGGGGAGGGTGGAAGGAGATTCAAAAAGAGGGAAGACTCCCGGGAAAAGGAAGCCCACTTCACATTTGTGGGCTACACGCAAGACAGAGTGGGGCACACCGATGCTTTCAAAGCAAAAAATAAAAATAAAAAATGGCCATGATTGGAATCGAGGGCAAGCCTTGCTGAATGAAAGTGGACTCAGGGTCCTAAATTTCCATGATATCATGGGACACCCTTAAAAAACTTATACCTGGACAACGGTGTGACCAATTGGAACTTCAAGCCATTATTTTAAGAGAGCTACCAGGGGCTGCCGCGATACCGGTCCCTGGGAAAAAGACTGCACACATGGAGTCCTTCCACCAGAAATCTTTACCACTCACAAATAGTATACTGGAGCCTACCAGCCGCTTCGGCAAAGAATGGTTCCACCACTCAGATAAGCATCACTGTATCTCATGCAACAGAGAGACCTCCCCCCAGACTGACTGGAGCCATTGCGGAACTGGAAGAGATTCACGACATATTCGACAGAAACAAAACTGGCAAGTACATGGGGACCCCTATATCATTTAATTTAGACCCCAATGTCACCCTGGTCCGCCTCAAGCCACGGTGAGTCCCATTCGCACTCTGACCAAAAAGTCAAGGAACAACTGGACAAATTAATAGCCTAAGGGTTCTAGAACCAGTAGACCATGCAAATGGAGACCCCGATCGTGATTCCAGTAAGCCAGACAGATTGTATAATATACCGTCTGACTATAAAACAACCCTTATAAAGCACTCCAACAACAAGCACCTACCCAGTGGCCTGTAATCTAGCACCTCCTACACTCCCTGGGCCAGGGGACTATATTCGCAAAACTGAACCTGTCCCAGGCCTACCAGCAATTGCCTGTCAACAAGGCTACTGCTGAGGTACAAACAATCATCACGCACAGGGGGGCACTCAAGTGCAAGAGACTCCAATTCGCGTGAGCCCAGGCCTGTTTCAGAGTATCATGGAGCGGTCACTGCACAACATCCCCCAGAGTAATACCCTACTTTGATGATGTAATTGGTTGTTGCAGCTACCAGCAGGGAGCAATTGAGGGAATGTCCTAAGGGCAGTCCTGGGAAGATTCACGGAGGCAGGATTGAAATTAAAAAGAAAACAAATGTCCACATAGCGATTCAGCAGGTAGAATTTTTGGGGTTCCTAACTGATGCCACAGGCATCAGACCCACAAACAGGAAGCTTAAAGCAATAAGGAAGCCGCCCATGGCAACCAAAACAAAGCAACTGCACAGCGTTCCTGAGGGTTGCTGACTTTACAACTGTTTTTTTGCCTCAGAAAGTGACCATCGTGGAACCGCTCCATAGGGTGCTCAATAAAATGGCGACTTGACATGCGGGAAAAGGAAGGCCAAAGCAATTTAACAAAAATTAAAAGGATTTTAACATGAGACAATTTCTCCATTCCAACCACACGCGAGACACTACCATTAATATTAACCTGCGATGCCTCTCCTCTACAGTATTGTAGCAATCCTCAGACATAAATTACCAATGGAACTGAAGCTCCTATCCACCTATTTCTCAAGACACTATCTTAAACACAAAGAAATTATAGCCAATCGGACAAGGAAGTGCCACAGTCACAGGGTAAGTGTTTCTACAAATACCTGTATGGCAGGCAGTTCAACCTCATTACTGATCATAACCTCTTCCTGGGCATTCTCGCCGGTGACTAACCACACCGAACATCCTGTACCCTAGGATGTTGAGATGGACAGTATTCTTAGCAGCTTACAGCTACACATAAACCCACCAGCCAGGACCAAAGACATTGCCCACCACTGATGCCCTCAGCCATTGCCCCTTTCCAGACCACCACCGAAGACCCAGCACCATCCACAACAAATACTACAAAGAGAACATACAGCCCGGGATGATATGTCCTCAGAGATTGCAAGGCTCAGCACTCATGACAAAACTGTGGCGTGGATTTCAAACTGGTGTGGAGGAGATGGCGTTGAAGGCAACCCTTAAGGGAGGAATACAAATCATACCAAAATAGGCAAGCCGAAGCTGTCAGTACTGAAGGGTTGTCTACTATGGGGGACGGGTAGTTGTCCCCCCCCTAAAGAAATACAAATGTTAGAGACGCTTCACGAGGGCCCACTGGAATAGTCTGGATGAAAGCTCTAGCCAGAAGCTATGTATGGTGGCCAGGGATGACGAGAAGATAGAAACCTGGGTCCCACTTGTACACTTTGAAGAATCCAGGCCAGTGTCCCCGGCTGAGGTCCAGAAAATGGAAACACCCACCACACCATGGGCCTGAATACATGTCAATTTTGCAGGGCCCTGCCAGGGACAGACATTCCTTTAAGTCACTGACACTTATTCAAAAGCGCTGGAAGTAAACCTAATGACATCACCATATCAGAGGTGACAATTAACGCACTCAGACACCTGTGCGCCATTCATGGACCTACCAGATGTCCTCGTCTCAGACAACAGCCCACAGTTCACCTTGAAGACGTTTGAGGCCTTCCTAGTGAACTGGGATTCAGCACACACTATCAGAAACCCGGCCCACCTGGCCACGAAATGGTCAAGCAGAGGTAATGGTCTGGTAATGGTAGGGAACGTTACAGCATATGGGACGGGGGACTGCAGGAGAGGATCGACAAAAATACTCTCTCTGCCCAGCACATTACACCCACACACTACAACACACCGCAAGCCCGCAGAACTTTTAATGGTCGACGGCTGCAGACCATACTAGATCAGTCCATCCCAAACTACAGCACAGAAACACCCCAGACTCCATGGGGAAATGCAGACAAGTTCACAAATAGGGGACCCGGTCTACACACACATTACACCAGAGGACAAACATGGTGCCAGTGAGGTCGTTTGAAAACACAGGGCTGTGGTCCTACAGAGTAGAGATGGAAGGAAGGGAAGCTATGGAGTGACACATCGATCAGCTATGGGGCTGGGTCCTGACACAGACAACTGGCCAATCACCCAACACACAACAAACTGAACAACATAGGCCACAAAGCACCAACCCTCAGCACCAAGACCCCGAACAACAACAACAAAGACACTTATCTTGTGAAGAGCAGTCTGCGGGGCTCCTTCTGAGGCCTCAGTCAACGGTCCCTACTGCACCAGGAACAAGATTTAAGACGATTCCACTGGTGGGGACTGGAGCAGCGGCAGATCCGTGCCGCTCGGGCCGCTGCTCCAGGAACAAGTGAGTGTGTTGCTAGGTCTAGTTGCACCCCTCGAAGCCCTGCCTACTTACGTGATTACATAAGGTAGGCGGGCGCTGATTGGAGGAACATTAACTAGGAGTGGAGGAGTGTTGTATAATATGCCCAAATATGGCCAAGGAGTGGAGTCAGCTAATAGACTCCACTCATTGGCCCAGCTGCTGACGCCTGCCATGGCTGAGTGGCTTTCTCCTAGACTAAGAGAAATACAGGTTGATTACCAGTTCCCACATCCTGCCTCTCCTTTATTATGCGGAAAACCACTGATTTGACAATCATTCTTTATCTGAGGGGTTATGGAAAAAGCTGTTTTATTGTCAGACTTGACTTTATGAAGATTTAATTTTAATCCCAACTGTGGCATGACTGAACCTGGCCCAGTAACTTAGGGCTGATCCTCAGATCCTGCTAACTGTGCTGCAAAGATCTGCAGTAATCCATGTTTCTCATCCTTGGGAACTTTAAGATATGTGGGCTTCAACTCCCAGAAATCCCCAGCCAGTATGGCTCCCTATCAAAAACTAAAATAGCAAAGAAAGCCGTATCAAAGCTAAACACATTAAAAACACCTGGTGCCAAGTCAGACTTCTAATGTAGGATCCACTGCAGCACTTGGGGGGGGGGGGGAGCTAGGTNGGGGGGGAAGCTAGGTCTTCAAAGCTTTATGAAAGGCCAGGAGGGTAGAGGACTGCCTATCTTTGGGGGCAGGGACAGAGTGTTCCATAGGGCAGGGGCTGCCATAGAAAAGGCACACTTCCTAACTCTCATCAGATGGCAATATATAGAGAAAGGGACAACAAGCATTTGACCAGGTAGATGTCCTTAGGAGAGGCAGTCCCACAGATAACCTGACCTTGTGCCATAAAGATGATGACCAGCACCTTGAATTGCATTTGGAAGAAAACTGGGAGCCAATGCAACTCACATAGCAAAAGTGTTACATGGGCAAATCTGGATGGCCCTATTCCTGTGTCCATTGCTTCATTCTAAACCAGATGAAGTTTCAGGTGGTCTTCAAGAGCAGCTCCATGTAGCATACATTCATCAAGCACAAGGAACCAGGAGGACTTTGGAAACAGGTCAGAGTAGTTTCCTTAATATTGTTTTCCTATTTATAAGAATCTCCCCAGGCTAACTGCATTCTGTTGGGAATAGGCAGATAAAGGCGTCAGGAATCTAGTCGGAGATTCCACCACATCATTGCAGTAATCCAAATGGAATGAGAAGAATGACTATTGTATGAAGCATCTGCTTAGAAAATGAGTACATCAGGAGCAGGGTTGAGAATACAGGAAAGGGGGAAATCATCTGAGGCTGGTTTATATTTCTGTGTTCCTGTTTTTAGTTGCTCCTTATGCCCTCATTTGCCATGAGATTTTGCTAAATGACAGTTCCTGTTCCTTCTTCTTTGGAAAAGAAACAGAAGGTGCTTATAGACCAAGATGAAAAGAAAACCAGACAGGAATCTGGGTATTACTGAATGCTCTGCATTTCATTCCAGGTTGAACCCTGTCAACAATCAGTTACCTGTGCCCAAATGTCAGGTATAATTTTCTTAAATATTTTCAATCATATGGGGTCATCGATAAACCAAAATTCAATTTTTTCAAGTTCTGGGCAAATGAAATGAAAAACATATGGAAGCTCAGTAAAGTGGCTTTGTTTTCTAGGAGAATATCAGACAGTATCAATAATCAGTGGATAATATTCCAATGTTTTATTAATTCATTTAAAATATTTTTATATGCCCTTCCTCAGATGATGCCAGGATAATTTACAAAAAATAATTGTAATAAAATTAGAGAATCTGGAACAATAAATACTTTGAAGTAAAGGCAAAATAAAAAAGTAGGTATTTAGTTAGCCTGTCTTAAATGAAAATGCCTAGGCAAATCATAGGTTTTGATCTCCAACAGAAACAGATGTAAGTTTGTTCTTCAACTTAAGTTCCTTTATAGAAATGCTTTTTTTCTTGAATCACATAAGATTCAGCCTCAGTGTATTGGTTCTGATCAACCCACTATTAAATTGTTAACCCTTAGTTACTGAGGTGAAATGGAAAAATAACACTGAATGTTGTCAGAATCGCCCTGATGCTTCATGCCAAACTTCCCAATTATCTTTTTTACCTTGTGACAAGGTAGAGATCAAAGGCTCTTCCAACAGAAATGGTGAAGGGCCTTTCCAAACAATTTTAATGAGTTTGTGCTGATAGCCATATCCCCATCCATTGCACGGAAGAGGTGGGTACCTGTTGGAAAATCCAAAAATCAGTGGTGACTTGTTGGAAAATCCAGAATGCTCAACTTTTTCACTTGGCTTAATCAATCAGGATTCTTCCCCGGCACTTTTACCGAACACACATTTCTATTGGAGGCTTCCTCTTTTCTGGAGTGCAGATTGAGTCATATCCTTTTCATTTGGGAACTAATTCTTCTGATGTAGCTGGATTTACAATTTAGCCTCTTAAGGTCACATCTTCTTTAGACAGCCACTTTCATCTTTTAATGGACTTGAGATCTCCAGCTCTACCGAGGATAAATAACATGAAGTAGACTGAATGGTAGTGTTGCAGATCTAATAAGCAAAAAGCATCCCTACCATGTACCCAGTCTTTTTTTTCATCTGTGACTTTTCCAATCAAAAGTCATAGAAAGTTTTACAGCCACTAGTCTCACTTTCAGAAATCAGACTTTTCTTCTCCAAATTTGGCAATTGAGATTGGAATTTTAAATCATCTGAGAGAGAAAATAAAATGAGAAATATAAGGGTTTTTTTTCCTGTTAAGTGTTATGTCCTGGATGTAAAAATCTTTTCCACCACTGTAGTAGCAGCCTCTCAAATAGGGCCACGTTTAATTACTGAGATAATAATATCCTTTCTGTCCTTCACAACAACAACAACAACCAAAATAATCCCCAAAACAAAACTATTTATACCTGGGAGACTTAAAGCTTCACCTTCAGTGGTGCTGGAAGGGAAATCGGGCAACAACATATATGTCTAAGATCATATCTGCCATTGCACAGAGAATGTAGGTGAATCTACATGACACCTTCAGTTGACTTATCTGGCTATCTGTATGATACCTGGCTTTCTCACCTTCTTGTTCACCAGTTGGGCTGATTTATGTGAGAGAAATTGCTCTTTTTCTTAATGGATGATTCCTGAGAAATTTCTTTAAAAGTTGAAAAATTTTTGTTCAGTCTTAATAGCTATAAGGAGACTCTGCCTTTAAATAGGATGAGATTGATCACTTTTGTTCCAGAAGATCATTAGTTATATATTGTACTTTATATTTTTTAACATTATATTTTTATGGAATTTTATATGATATGAAATTTTGGCCCATGATAGTAAATACATTTTTTTATTTTTATAGATTTCTAGATTTTTTTACTTTCCTAGATTCATAGGAGTCATAGGATCATAGGATTGGAAGGGAGGCTTTGTAGTCCAATCTGCTGCCAAAAGCAGGAATCCTTATTCCAATCTTTTCCTGAAAACCTCCGGTGATAGAATACCCACAACTCCAGGAGGCAGGTTTTCCCATTGATTGATTATTCAAACTTTCAGGAAATTTCTCCTTTGTTCCAGGCTGGCTGTCCCTCTGTTGAGCTTCCACCAACTGCTCTTTGTCCTTCCCTCAGTTTCTATAAAGAGTAATTATGGCCTGGTCCCACTGGCCGACGGACGCAAAACGTATGCATGAAGGACACAGTGGACGAGCAAAATTTGGGGGTGGCTCCATCCATTGTCATCCGCTCCAAAAAGTGGTGAAAATTTGCTTAATTCTGCATAAACAGAACGGAAAGAAGGGGAGGTGGGTAGTATGTACGGGGATGTTAAACGGATGTTCATCAGAAGCCTACCGTGAAAGTGGATGGAGGGGATGACACTTCGAAGGGGTTATGGGGATATCGTGAAGCGGAGGAATAGGTGGATGAAGTGATTCATCACATACGCCAAAGGAAAGAAAGGGGATGCCTCCGCGGATGTATATCAGATGCAAACCGTTCACTGTGCATCTTTCCATTTCCGTGCTAACTAACGATGTATAGATGTTCCATGTACCTTTCTTTCTCCCTCTTTCCATTTTCAGCTGCAGCGGATATGAGTTGGGAGCGATGCCGAGGATGCAGAGAGGATACAGCAGATGTTTAAGGGATGATAACGGACCTAGAACGTTTGTTGCTCATAATGTCGCGGATTTACATCATACACGGTGGAAAGTTCATCCGTTCAAAGTTTTGTGCAGCTCAAAACTTGCGCAGATAAATTGCAGTGGGACGGATGCTCGATGGATAGAGCATAATGAAACATGTATGCAATGAGTACACATACGGATACACAGGATTTGATGGCAAGCTTTTTTTAACGTTTTACATCCTCTTTGCATCCGTAAGTGCAGTGGGACCGGGCCTTAAATCACCCCCCTCTTCCCTATGACAGCCCTTCAGGTCTTGGAAGACAGCTATCATGTCACCCCCTAAGCCTTCTCTTCGTTGGACTAAACATACCTAGTTTTCTTTGCCATTTATTGTACCAGAACTGACACAGTATTTCAACTATGGCTCCACTAATGCAATATAAAGCAGTATTATCACTTTCTATGATCTTGATACTATCCCTCTCTTGATGCAGTTTAGGACTACTTCGCTTTTTTTTTTTTTTTCANCTTTTTTTTTTTTTTTGCAGCTTCACCACACTGCTGACCAATACTTGAATGGTGGTTCACCAGAATACCTAGATCCTTTTCACAATTGCTGTTATTGAGTCAGGTACCTCCTATTCTATAGCTATGCATTTGGATTTTTTCCTGCCTAAGTGCAGGACCTTACTTCTGTCACCACTGAACTACATCTTGTTGGATAGGATCCAATGCTCAATCCAGCTAATCCATTTCAACTGAACTGTTTGAAGTCAAATTATCATTTCTATCTCGAAACTTTTGTTCCCAGTGGGGATATTAGTGTATAGGCAACACATATTCAAATCATATGGGATCACGTTAAAAAAAAAATGGGTGGATGCAGTATTATTTCTTTCTAATCTAAACCATTGGCACTCTCTCTTCTCACAGAGGCATGAAAAACTTCTTCAGCCTCTCCTATATTCCAAAATCCATTATTCAAGATATAGTGATTCCCACAGTAAAACAATGGATATAAAATGTGTTCTTTAATGAAAGCTTTGTTCCAAAATTTGCATTGGAGAAATGGATACTGTGTACACTGACACATTTGCTAAACTTTCACTGTCAGTTAAAATCTTAATATCATCAGCCTTCATGGTAGGTCATCACCCCTTGTTCATACATTGCTCTCCCCTGTAATTATTCAGATAGTGAAGGTCATTGTACACATTTCATAGCACCAGCAGAAAGAATATAGAATGCTTATCTTTCCTATTTTCCTTTCTTACAAATTCACTCTTAGGTCATTCTTTTCTCTGTAAGCTCTTCATATTTGGGCTTTTGAAATCTGACAGTCAGTCTTTCTTTGCAGTTAATTTCTGTAACCTAATAATGTAGAAACTGAGAATACAACTGAATGACAAGGACATGAATTTTTTTTAAAAAAACAGCAGGAATCAAAGGAAAATTTTATGGCAAGGTGGGAATAATAAAACACATACCATGTTTCTCAAATAATAAGGCCGGGTCTTATTTTTTTTTGAGCCCCGAAAAAATGGCTAAGCCATCTTTTCAGGGGTGACTTAATTCCCCCCCCTTGCATCTTCGGGTGGGTGGGCGGCGATGGCTTGGATGTTGACCTCGGCGTTGGTGGGGCACTTTGTGTCAGGGTCAACGCAGGCAGCACCATATCCGGGTGTGCAACAAAAGTACTTCCTAACGGCAAGCCTGCCCACCATTCCACCCCATTTCGCATGTTTTAATATAGGCCTTAATTTCATGCCTATAAAACATTCTGGGGCTTCCTGTTGGGAGAGGCCGTATTGTTGGAGAAACAGGGTAGTAGAGAGAAATCTACTGGAGAAGAAAAAAATAGTATGAATATAATAGAAGAAATGTTCAAAAAATTATCTCCCATGACAACATGCATCCTTTCCCTAACTGTCCAAAATGAAAGAATGAAGAACAGTCCCTGCTGCCCCAGGAGTATCAGTCATGTAAGTGTGATGGCCTTTCCAACATTTTAGAATATAGAACAACAGGGTTGGAAGGGACCTTGGGGGTTTTCTAGTCCAATCCCTGCTCAAACAGGAGATCATACCATTCTAGACAAATGGCTGTCTAATTTCTATTAGAGAGCAAGAAAATAAGCAATTTTATATGATATGGGATTTATTTTATCAATGGTTGGACAAAAGACATGGTAATGTAATAGATTAGATAATTTTGTAATGGAAGTTCAATAGATTGATATAGAATATAATATAGACATATATAACTATTGGATGAAAGTACAATATAAATTTAAAAATAAAATATGGAATATCTCATATAAAATAGTTTAAATAGTTTAGTCATGGATGATTAATAACTGATAAATATATTAGCATATGTTTGACAATGTGAAAATTTTTATCAACTGTGAGTAATGACTAGGAAAGAATAGCACAAAAGATTTGTAACTAACTGACACACTGTATATATACAAAATGGAAGATGGTTTTATGTTTTGTTTGTATATGTTTGTCTAAAAAATAAAAACTTTTATATTAAAAAAATGGCTGTCTAATCTCTTCTTGAAAATATCCAGTGATGGAGCAACCACAACTTCTGGAGGCAAATTGTTCCACTGATTAATTGTTCTTATTGTCAGGAAATGTCTCTTTAATTCTAAGTTGGATCTCTCTTTGTTAAGCTTCCACCTGTTACTTCTTGTTCAGCTCTCAGGTGCTTTGGAGAATAAGTCAATTCCTTCTTCTCTGTGACAGTCCCTCAAATACTGGAAGGCTGATATCATATCACCCTCTAGCCCTTGTCTTCACTGAACTAGACATACCTAGTTCCCACAATCATTCATCGTATTGTTTAACTTCCATAATCCCTAGCACTTTTGTTGCTCTCCTCTGCATTCTTTCTAGGATCTCAACATCTTTTTTGGGTTGTGGTCACTCGAATTGGACATGGTATTCCAACTGTAGTCTCATCTGTAAAGTGATGTAAACTATCCTTCTGTTGATTCAACCTAAGACTGCATTAGGGTTTTTTTTGGCAGCTGCAGCACACTAGTGGCTCATACTTAAGTGGTGGTCTACTAGGACAGGAGTTGCCAACCTTTTGGACCTCAGGGACCACCAAACTCATAATTTAAAATCCCACGGACCACTAATATGAATTTTGACTGATGGTGGCTTGCTAACATTGGTGGGAAAGTTGGTTCCATATTCCAGAGCTGCAGTAGTCACAGGACTGGCCCTTTGGTCATCCTGGAGCAGCTGTTCCTCCATCCAGGTACACCGACCTGCGATGAACTGGAGCAGCTGCTCCAGGATGACCAAAGGGCCAGTCTTGTGACTACTGCAGCTCTGGAATATGGGACTGACTTTCCCATCATTGTCAGCAAGCCATTCTAGGGTGGATTTCCTTCCCTTGCCATTGGTCTTACCTTCCAGTTCCAGCTCATGAGGCCCAGTCAAGGTAAGGTTTGTGCATAGCCAAAGGATGGGGGGCTAGTGAGTGGGTGGGCCATGTGGGCGATGCAGCCTTGTGTTCCTGTGCAGCCTGGATTAATTGCTTTGTGGGGAATGCTTTGGGGGTGGACATTTCTCTGAGGACCACCAAAATTTTCTTGTGGACCACCAGTAGTGACCACTGTACTAGGACACCTAGAACAGTTTCAGTTGCTACTGTTGAGCCAGGTACCACCTATATCTGTGCATTTGGTTTTTCTTGCCTATATGTAGGAGTTTACATTACTTGTTTCAGAATTGCATTTTTTGAACAGGGTCTGTCAGCCTTCAAGATCTTCTACTATCACTTTGCATCTTTTGGCTGTCATAAGAAATGGGGGGGGAGGGGATGAGCTGGGAAATGTGCTGGAGG
>BHFT01031046.1:0-16113 GCA_004320025.1 Laticauda laticaudata
CTCTTTCTACATCCTGACTTAAATAAAGACTTTGCTGTTGGAACCCGGTCTACCTCGCGTTTTTCCGGACGAAACAGATTTGTCTTATTAAATATATCTCCATGTGTGTTTCTCAAATTTGATAACTTTAAGATGTGTGGACATCATTCCCAGAATTCCCTAGCCAGAAACTGGATGGTGACTTCTGGGAGTTGAAGTCCATGCATCTTAAACTTGCCAAGTTTAAAAAACTTTGACTTACAGTAATAATAAACCAAAATATAATCATGCTTTCTGTCTGATTAACTAAACTTTGCCTGTAGTGTTTAATTTTCTTTGCTCTCTGAAGTGCCTGAAGTGCTAAACAGAACCCTTTTTGTATGGATGTTGAGCAAAATATTCAAATATATAGGCAATTTATAGAGCTGTATCCTCAATAGGCATTATACAGTACTTAGAAGGCCAAGTTAAAGTATTTTTAAAAGGCAAAACCTAGCACAAACTAATCCAGAGTAAGGAAGAAAAAAATACAGAAAGAAATCAAAGGAAGGTATAAAACTGAAAAAAAGAAAAAAAAGAAAAAAAATAGAAAATAAATAAAAAGATAGAAAGAAGTCACTTTTAAATCTTCTTCAAAACACTTATAAGAACAATCGTTAATGTACCTCTTTTTGAAAACAAGATCTTGACTCTTTTTTTTCTATAATCTACCCTTACTAATCATTAAAACTATACATTCATTTTTCTGTTTTACCAGTAAAAGTCCAGAAGGACTTTCCAGTCAGCAGTAAACATTGGTATTACCTTTTTCTTCATAAAACAAGTTAATGTGACCAACTCAAGTTCTAATATTAATTCCGTTCTTCACTGCCAAATCTATTTTTGTGCATACAATAATCTTCCCTCTGCTGTTATATACAAAACAAAGATCTATACCTTTTTTCCAACTGATCCATCAGCCCTAAGAGAAAGAGTTTTAAAACTTCTGAATCAGTTGTGCATTTGAATCCAATTTTTTCTAGCTTTTTTACATATTCACCGAGCATGATAAAAAGATCCTTCTTATTCTTCACATTTCCAACATAGATCTAAAGTAGCTTTATATGTTTTAGACAATTTCACTAGTGTCATATACTAAAGGCACCTTGTTAATTTAGTTATCTGAGATTATATATAATGTAAATTTGAATTCTTTCAACCACATTATTCAACCTCCATATTGCAATCAAAATTTTTAAATTTTATTTATACGTTTTTCTTTAACATACATAAGTGCTTAGTAAACAGTGTAATTGTCTGAGTCAATTTGCTTATATATAGTAATAGTAGTAATAATATTATTTACTTGTACATAGTGGTATTCTTCCAAGTTCTAATTTCTACCTCTATTATCTAACCATTGGTAAAACAAATCCCATGTTGAACAATATTATATATCTTCAACACCCTCTACAGTAATTATCCTAGCCTCTAGCCATCTTTTTATCTATATTTACCATTCTTCTTGGTGAAGATTTCTAGAGAATGCAAAATCTTGCAAATCTGACTAATCATGGTATTGCACTACATATCCTGATTATTTCAAGATCAACTGTTACACTTCATGATTCAAATGCCAAGGTATCATAGTCTGAATCACTGAAGGAAGACCTGAAATACAAGGAACAGGTTACCTAGTTGATTGAATAAGTAATTGCATTTCATGGATGTTGATAATTCTACTTTCTGTGCAAAAAGTTCTAGTACATAATTCTGAAATATTCCTCACTTCTTTCAGGTTGTAAAATAGGTTGCTGCATATAAATGCTTTTAGCTCAGTGTTTGAAGATTTCTGGCACATTGTGTGCTTAACTAGCCAAAGAACATCATCCGTGCAATTGTCATGCTCTATATTTTCCTGTTTTGAAAGCTACTGTTGGTGTGATGGTTATAGCACATGAGAATGAGAAATACTGATGTTATTACAGTAACATTGTCATGTATTTAGATACATCTGCAGGAATAGGGAGGTGATTACGGATATGAAATCATTAGCCACTAAAGTCAGAGAGACAAGTAAAAGAGAGATTACTCCTACTTGAAAATATTGTGCAATATCTTTTACTTTGCAGCTGGATTTTCTTGATCTATTTCTAGCTTCCCGAAACTAAGAATGTTTAATAATATTAACACAAAATTGAAGTAACATTACCAATTCAGATCAGGACAATCCAATTAGTATTTGAACTAGAAATAATTTGGAAAGAGACCAAAAATAAACTTATATAGAATGCAAAAACCTTTATATAAACTTGTGTTCTTCAACCAGATGGGATATAGTTGCATTGGGACTACAATACCCTAACCAACAGTAACTTCAGCAAGGCCCATATAAACCTATATGGCAAGACCATATTTGAAATACAGTGTACCATAAATTTGAGGTGGAGGATTCTGTTTGTTTCCATTTCTATAATGCCCCAAATACACTGGTTTTTTAATCATTATATGAGAGCAATCTATAGTAATCGAAAGGGACACGGTGACTCAGTGTCTAAGATGCTGAGTTTGTCGATCAGAAAGGTCAGCAGTTCGGCAGTTCAAATCCCTAGCACCGTGTAACTGAGTGAGCTCCCGTTACTTGTCCCAGATTCTGCCAACCTAGCAGTTTGAAAGCATGTAAAAAAATGCAAGTAGAAAGTTTGGGACCATTTTGGTGGGAAGATAACAGTGTTCCATGCACCTTCAGCATTTAGTCATGCCAGCCACATAACCACGGAGATGTCTCTGGACAGCACTGCCTCTTTGGCTTTGTAATGGAGATGAGCACCGCCCCCTAGAGCCAGACAAGACTCGCACATATGTGCGAGGGGAACCTTTATCTTGATATTTTAATCTACAGTTAGACTCAGTTTAAGACTGGTAAAAACTTCATAATTCATGTTCTAATCCAGGACTTAAAAATTATTATGGTACCATCTGAGAATATAGGCAGCTCCAAGGATAGATATTTTTTTTGGAAAAATAGTGTTCAGTTCTAGTAAATTCAATATTCTCAAATATCAAGGAAATCCTTCAAACGTTTTGTTTCTGAAGGCCCCAATCAAAACTGATATCACAACATGTTCCTTTTGTCACAAACTTTTAGCTTCAATTTATGAATCTTGATATTTTTTTTTCCAAATGATTTTCATCAGTCTGCACATCAGTTCACATATCACCCAGTATAGCAACATCAGTGAACCAGACTTTCTTCTTTTCATCGTAACAGGCATGTTATGAACAAGTTCCATCTTTTTACCTTTTAAAACATAAGATCTTAACCTGCTCATTTTACAAAACTTTAACTTGACATTTCCAGTAGTTTTCACAACATTTGAGTCCATACCTCAGGCAACATTTTCAATAAAATTTTGAAAATTTGGTCATGACACTGCTTGGAGTCAATTTGTGAAATTTTTGCTGCAATCACTGATCAAGTGGTCAATTGTTTCATCCTTTTTACTACAGAGCCATCATTTGCAATGCTTTGTATTTTTCCCTTCACACAATTAGTTGCAAAGTTTGTTCTTGAGCAAAAACATTCAAATTTTGCCTTCAAGATTCCTTATCTTTTAAATATTGACACACATTGGTTTGTTCTTCCAATTAGCAAATTGATTTTCAATTGTTTCTTTTATATATTCAGCCTTCACCTTTGTTATTTTCAAGAGCTGTCCTTGATTGACTGCCTTCAGCAAGGGTTCTTAGCTATTCTCGATGTAATCATTCAGATCATACTTGAGGTTTTTTTTCACTCTACTCCCTTCAGTTCTTGACAAATGCAACCCACCAGTATTTCTTTTTTGTGCAAAGCAATTGTCATTATTTTCTTGTCTTCCAATCCAAGTTATCAAGTTCCATCAATGGCCAGTCAATTTTTACAGTAACAGGGATTGTACAGTAACAGGGATTGCCCAGATATTAATTGCTTTAATGATGTTTCCATCATTTTTTTTTCTTCAACTTTTTTTGAATCTATCTGATGTATTTATAGAGGTATTTTCTTTGACTTGATTCAGTAATAAATTAGAAGCTTCCAAAATTCCCAAATATTTATAGTTTTCTGCTGATGCTACTGCCTTTATCAAATCATCATTGTTAATCGTATTCCAGCATCTTTAACTATTTTGCCGAATTGAATTAATCTTTAGGTAACTGTTTTGTGCTTTTTAATAAATAATCTAGTTCAGCCTTTGTTTTTTTCAAATCATTTTAAATTATCCACATAAAATGTGAATTTGTACTCCATTTTTTGGCTAATTTATATGTACAGTTTGTTTTTGTTCAAAATTGTTGTTAGTGGAGCTATTGGTAATATAAAGGGTAAAAGTGATATTGAATCACCTTGGAAAATTTCACATTTGATTTCAAGATCAGTTTTGCCTTAGGAGGATTCTTCCAATGAGATGTTCCATAATCTATGTCTTGTTTAAAAACTTTAGAAGAGTGTTACAATCAGTAGTACAGGGCAGTTGTATCTTTGAGGGATGGGTGGATCTTCTAATTGGGGCCATGGGTTCATATGAATAGGCATATAAATTACACTGTATGGCAAAGAAAGAAATAGCATAAAGCAATAAATATTCTGAAATATATGGCAAACTAATTTAAAGCATATTATAACAGGTGACAATACCCAGTCAGTATTGGCTAATCTCAGAAATGCAAAACAAAATCAGACATGGTTGGTTGGAAAACACCAGGTCTATTGACTAGGCTGGGAATTTAAACTTTTTAAATGTTAATCCTTTTGTTGGGTTTAATACTACCAACAAAGTTAAGCAATTTCAAATTCCACTGATTTTCAGCAGGAGACAACATTTATAACTTTTGAATGAGCCTGTATTCCTAGGTAAGCCACAGCAGATATCCTATTGCTAATGTCAAATAAATTGCAACATTAACTTTAGCAGGCGGATTGCTTCTTTATTAGGCAACTAAACACTAATAATTATTTGCTAGGTAGATAGAAATTAGTATATTTCAAACAGAGTGCTGTTTGAGAAAAAATTTATTATTTGTTTTCTTTTGTTGCTGTTACCCATATATATGTGAGAAGCAGATCTATAATTAAACTAGGAACTCAAATACCGTATAACACAAGTGAACGCATGGAGAATTGTGGCTCTGAGACACTTATGTCTGAGATCAATTATGGAATTTTTAATAAAGTTTGGCTCAAACGTTCTTTGATTTTTCCAATGTCTGTAGGAACAAATGTGATGTGATTTCAGAAGAGAAACTAAAAATATTATGTATAGGACCTATAAGTGTATTCTAAACGTTATGGGTAGTTCTCAGTTTACAACCATTTGTTTAACAATACTCTGAAATGAGTCATGGTGGTGCAGTGGTTAAAGTGCAGTACTGCAGGCTACTTCTGTTGGCTGCCTGCAATTTGGCAGTTCAAATCTCATTAGGCTCAAGGTTGACTTCCGAAGTGGGAAAAATGAGGATCCAAATTGATGGGAGCAAGATGCTGCAAAGCACTTGGAGAGGACTGTAAAGTACTGTGAAGTGGTATATGAATCTAAGTGCTATTGCTATTGCTATTAAGGTGTCCTTGGAAAGTACTTTATGGCCCATAAAACACTTGTAGCTGTCAGAACACATTGAACCACCATCTCCTGTTGTCATATGATTTTGATCTGGGTGCTTGGCAACCTGTACAGTCTTATAACCAGTTGTCAAGTGCCCCACAATCACATGATCATCATTTGCAATCTTCTCTGCGACCTTTCCCAGAAAATCAACTCCATCTCATCTCTGAGAATTGGCTGAAATGGCTGCCTGCCAAAAGGGAATCTCAGAGCTGAAAGGGCAGTAAAAATGCTACCTGCCAGGAGGAAAGTTGGAGCTGAAAGAATAGAACAGAACAGAACTCTTAAAATACTAAATATAATACTTAGAATTCTTAATAGAATACTAAAAAACTTAATATAATACTTAAAAGAGGGTTGTAAGTGCTGCCTGTTGGGAAGGAAAGTCAGACAGAGCTGATATTCCTTCCTGCAGGCAGCCCTTTCACTTCCTCTAATTAATGATCCATGAGATTGTTTAATCATCTTAATTGAGAATACCAGGATTACAGACATTGTGTAAAGCAAACATGTGGGAGTCTTGCTTAATGATTGCTTCCCTCAATAACTAACTTTCTGTTCCCAATTCTGGGACTGGTCACAATGAAGAAATGAAACTTGGGATCTGTCTGAGAAAAAAATGAGATGTACAAACAAAATAATAACAGTAATAATTCTTAGATATTTGGTTAGGACTTGAATTATTAAGTTTACACCAGTCTTACTCTGCGAATCTAACTGTAGATTATCCACATGTAATAATAACAATTTTGTGAATCAAGTAAAGCTGTCTTTTGCAATTGACTGGTGGTGAGTCTATCAATGCCGGGGATATTCAAATGTTCCAGTTGTTTTGGAATTACACTCAAAATGCCTATTACTATTGGCACTATCTTTGCTTTCTTTCACCATGGTCATTCTATTTCTATTTGAAAGTCTTTGTTTTTGTCATTATAAGTATTATTGCAAATAATATTAGTAATAATCATAACAATATATTTTTCATTAGGAGAGATCAAGCAGGACAGTATTTGGTACACCATCTGTAGCTTTTATCAAAATTTGATGGATTGCTCCAAACTGTATAGCAGTTAAAGAATTTAGGAGCAAGAACAACAACAACAACAAAAAACAAGTTAGTCTTTTATAATGGAAAAATAGGTTTTTTAAAAGAAAGTACAATATAAATTGTCCATTATCAAAGTAAAGGGCACCCAAGGGTGGGATTCTACCAGTTCACACTTATTCACTGGAACCAGTTCGGAGAACCAGTTGTTAGAAGAAATTACTGGCCTAATCCTGTAAGGAAGGCAGGAAGGAAACATTCTGGAGTTGCTTACAGAAATTGCCTCTCCGTTAACCCTTATTACATTCCTGGCAGGACNCTTTGCTTGTGTGGAGTGACCATTCAAAGTTACAATGGCACTGTCTATTTTTCAGACTTATGACTGTTGCGGCATCCCCACAGTCACGAGAGGCCAGGCGAGAAGATGCGTGCTTCGATGTGAGTGATGTTAAGTTGGCCATGCCCAGGAAATAACCTGACCACCAAGCCACACCCACCAACTAAGCCACACCCACTGAACTGGTTGTTAAAAAATTTGAATCCCACTTCTGAGGTCAAAGATTTTCTATATTCATTAAATATAATTCACTGGAAGAAATTGAAAGTATGTCAACAACATTTTTTCAGAGGGCAGAATGTCTGCAAAAAAGTGCTACTGTTATGCTGCTACATCTCTAGTGTGTTGAATCTATTATTTCCCCAGACAAATGATATGGCAAACAGAGCTGATGAAATATTAGAGAAGGTTCTTAAGTAGTAAAGAGGAATCTTAAAATGTCAGAATAGGACAACACAGATTGGTATCATTACTTTTGAGGTTAAAGAACTAAGAGTAATAAGGTTATCTGTCTCATGTTTCATGTAGGACCTGTACAAAATTATGATAAAGATGCAAAAATTTTAATTAAGCTTACATGTACATAATTTATTTTATCATTCATTAAAATGGAGTGTGAATGCCTGCAGCAATGACAAAGGTGCATATTAGCAAGGAAATTGACCCTGAGTCAGTCATACTTAAACCAAGGGACATGGCAAATGTACATAAAGGAGATGTTTGATCGGAAACCCATAGAAAAATGATAGATAGATAGATGAGAGAGGGGGGGGGAGGAAGGGAGAGGGAGAGAGAGAAAGAGGAGAGAAAATAGATAAAGTAAACAAATGATAGATGATAGAGATAACAAGATGATGTAATTCTGGTAGGAAGCAAAAGATATAAGCAAACAAAAAAAATGTGAGCAAGGAAAAAAACAGTTCTGAAAAATCTTGAAAGATTCAGACTTAGCATAACAACTATTTCAGAGCAGTTGTTCATTTGAGTCCTAAACTGCTGAGTATAAAGACAAATTCTTGTGTTGTAGGTCTTTATTCTCTTCTGATACTATTTTAAAAAATTTGCAGCAATGAGTCAAATGCCTTAGGATCTATTTCTCCTGCCTGGAATTTATGCATAGATCTCACGATTTGGTCAGCATTTCTAGACAAGCCGTTCATCAGGGAATGTGCATATATTTTATTTTAAACCGCTTAGAGAGGGCTGTAAAGCACTATAAAGCGATGTATAAGTCTAAGTGCAATTGCTATAAACATGAGGCATCTGCAAAAAGGATTTAAAAAATGCAAAAATGGCAGAAGCCCTGACTATTTTTTTTATAAGTGCCATGAAGCACTTACAATTTGATGGGATTTCCATGTCATATGTTAGCAGTTACCATCTTGATATTTTTGATCTGCAGATAATCCTGCAGAGTCACAAAGTCACAACCCTATTAAACATTCAAGAGAGAGAAATCCCAAAATGCTACAAACCTAGAGAAGTCTAGGATGAAATAGATCAGGGTCTCCCAACTTGTGGGCCATGGCTCACTAGTGGGCTGTGAGGGGATTGCAACCAGGCCATGAAACAGCCAACTGAGCATGCATGCACTTCCTCATTTGCACAAGCAGCAGGTGAGCGCATGCACATGTGTTCTGTTTGCATGAATGGCAGGTGCTTGTGTACTTGTCAACCACTCATGCAGAACCATCCCCCTCACACAAACACACACACACATGCCGGTCCACAAAGCTGGCAATGTTGGGTAATTCTGAAATAGACCACTGATTTCATTGGAGTTTTAATTTAGCAAAATGTTTATAACCTTTGCTTGTAACTTTATTTATGTATTTATTTTGGTGATGGGTGAACTTGTGAGGTAATTCTATTTTTATTGATATCCCTTTGTCTATTATTCCGTTGTTTGTTCTTTATATGTTTTTTTAAATGTTTTATTGGAATTAATAAGTATAGTGGTTTTAGATACTTATTCATTGTTTTTAGTTCTGTTGCACATTGCCCAGAGTCAAGTTTGATAAAATGAGTCAGCTATAATAAATAAATAAATAAATAAATAAATAATCCAATTAATTAATCTCATATATATGGCTGTTCATTTGACATGAGAACCATTCTTAAGAGAAATAACCAATAATAATTAACAAAATATGCTAAACAAATTGCATCAGAAGTGATTCAAACAATTAGAATAATCAGAGGACTCACAAGATTTCCAGACTCATTATGATTTATTCAAACAAAAACTAAACCATTGTTTGTATATTTACGAAGCAGATAACTATCTATTTTGCTGTAGTCTGCATAAAGCTTTTGTCGAAAATATGTGTAGTTGATAACACTTTATACCGAATATTGTGCTAGGTATAAAAAAAATTCCATGAGTAATTTCTCTTGAATTTAAAATTTTGAACATTATAATGCCAGAATTTTACAAACCAAATTCTAAGGATTCCGTGTGCGGTTTTGATCCATGCTCACCACTGGAGCCTCTAGTCAGCTGGCTTTGGGCCAGCCTCGAGGTGCTGAAAAAGGGGGAGACTGCCAGCAAGGTCAAGGAGAGCCACATCTGTCCTCCCCAGCTGGCCATTACTCCCTTTCCCGAAGACAGTTGCAGTGGTGGTCAGCCAACCTCTCAGTGAACAGAAATTTGTTAAAGTTATATACATTTCTATGCACAAGCTGGGATTGTAATACTGTTAGATCCCAGTGGAATTCTCTGACATTTTCAGGGGAACTGATGGCAAGCTCTATTTCCTTTTGTGTGTGTGTGTGTGTGTAAAAAAAATATTTGGGTTTTCACAAAACATAATACAAATAAAATATCTTTTTTTGAGAATAGCATGGCCCTGGGTTATCACTTCTTCATACAGACACAAACTCAATTTCATATTCATCTTCGTGTTCTATTCTTTTCTCATTAACACAAAATTTCTCCTATAATCACTGATTGAAGTATGAAGCCTTTAAATCTTTCCCCTAAATTAAACACTTAAAATATTATATACTTTTCATTCTGATTCTGCTTAGTACGTTCTAAAGCTACATACTATAATATAAAATTGGAAAAAATATTAAGTTTATGATATAATTAAAACAATAATCCATAGCAAATTAAGCTCTTAAATTCTCCATTCTCTTTTTCCTCTTTCCCTTTTCTTCTCCAGCTGAAGTTGTTTGTTCATTAAAGATGGCTTCTTCTTCATCCCAGTCTTCTTGTTAGTTTCTGTGTAGGTAGAAATCGGCCATTTCTAAAAAAATAGAAAACAGATCCAGAAGAGCCCTTCCTTTCTTGTTCCTCTTCTTTTAGCTTTTTAAATTCAATTTTTCAGTTCATCAACAAGTAGTGCCATTGTAAAAAGTTTTTTATACAACCCCAAATGTTTTTAGTTTTTCAAATAATGATTTCCAAAAGTCCCAAAGTCACCAAGCAATCCAAATATAACACAGACTGTTTCATTTAGCCACTTTTTCTTTTTATACTTTCTCTTTCCTTGGGTTATAGTTCAGTTACAAAGCTCCAATTAAAATATATCTTTTAGAAGTCTTGTTACAGTTTAAGCTCTGTTCTTTATAAATTCCAAGCAGTATCCTTCAACAAAATCTTCATATTTATTCTTTTCCTCTCCCTTCCCCACTTATAGCAAAAAAGAGTGTCTCTTTCCCCCCCCCCCCCCCGATGTCAGAAATCCTTATTGTCCCCTTGCTTTAGTTTTTCAAGTTACCTGCTTGATGTCAAAACGGGTTTTTTTCGATTTCTCCATTATTTGCTATCACCGTAAGGAAGGAGAGTGAGAAAAAACAGAACTTTCCCTTTTTACTTTACTTTTAAATTACAGGGTATTTAAATATTACTTATTCCCAGTTAGCCAAAACTTTCACTTTCTCAGCTTCCTCCTGCACATTCTTATCTGGATGAAAGCTTCTTTGTGGCAGCCATTGCTGACCACCGCTCCACCACTTTCAGAAAAGAGAGTTAAGTCAGCTGAGGAGGGGGGTTGCGATTCCCCCGGACCCCTGCTGGATCTCCCCTATCTTCAATTACCTCTACGGGGTAACTAAATCCCCCAAATCCAAATCCTGGATTGAGGGCACTCCAGCGGCGAGCGCAGCAGAAATGGCGCACAATTGTGAATTCCTGCCACCGCCGAAGCCTTGCAAACCGGAAGCCAAGAGAGATAATATATTAAAGCATGGTTAAGGGTACCTCTGCATTTGACCTGCACATGTCAGGCACAAAGAATCTGGATCATTCATTAAGTTCCTTATAAAGAAGATTTATTGCTCATGCCTATACCCAAGAATCTAGTCAACTACCTGTCAGCACTAAATTGGCACTAGGTAAGACTTAATGGAATTTAAGAGGGTCTGGATTTTGAGTATTTTTGGACACAACAGTTCTAGGCTGAGCCTCTCATGATTCCACCCCCCAGGTTCTACCTCTTCTTCACTTACATCAAGGTCACAATCAATTATTCAAATAGTCTCCTTTGAATTTTCCTTCTACTAGGTAAAACACCACAGGAGTCAGTGAAGAGTTGTCTAAATCTGGATATTCTTATATGTGTCTGGTAACTTGCAGTTCTGATAGCTGTCTGAAAAAGACATTTCAACAAGAGGCAGAGTTAGTTTGCCACTCTCATCAAAAGTGATTTACATTGTCACACAATGAGGATAATAAAAGCTGGACTTAGAAACAGGATGTATTGTTAGGAGGGTTCAAACATTTGTTGACAAATAAACAAAATATGAAAATTGAAGAACACTGTCTTTTCTCAGATGTGAATTATAACATTTGATCTTTATGTACAAACATATAATCACACAAAGAAGCAAATTAATGCTATTGCAATAGACTGCATTTGTAAGTACAAAGCTTCTTGTGAATGCAATGAGAAACAATATTTATTGGCAGATATCGATAGGATAGATAGACAGATAGATGGATGGATGGATGGATGGAGAGAGAGAGGGAGGGAGATGATACATTGACAGATATACAGAGAGAAAGAAAGAGAGAGAGACAGACAGACAGACATCAATCTTGGGAACAAATTTGATATTATATTAATAAAAATAGTACAGAGATAATTTAGGTTGTGAATTTGGGGAAACTGCAGTGATCATTTAAAGTAAATGGCAATAAAAGTAGTTAGAATAGAACTGTACTCTTCTCTTCATTTCTCCTCTTCCCTTCCCTTCTGTTCCGTTCCATTCCACTGACAGAGATAATAAAATAGATTACTCTTTATCACCACAATGTAGAACTAAATATAGGCTTTTATTCATGTCCAGTTATATTTACTTTTTGTCTTCCTCCAATAGTATTCTAGGCATCTCTTCTACTTCATGTTCCAGAGCTCCTCAGAAAACCAGAAGCACCTCTGGGATCAAAGTACAACAAAGTCTCAGGCAAATTTGCCACCCATGGTGAAACACTTTAGACTTCTTTTAGAACCCAGCAAGTTGCATCAGTTATCAGGCAAATCAATTAAACAGGTTATAATTATGCATAAATTGAAACATCTTATACAGAATACTGAGAAAGTAGTAAGAAAAGCCTAGGAAAACTATTTGCAAAGCAAAAAAAAAAATCTTGTATAGATGTGCAGATGCCTAAAGTAAAGTGAATGCTTTTGAAACATTGCTTATATAACAGATTTTTCAGCAATCATAACTATCTAGATCAATTTACATCCTAATGCTTATTTAATTAAATATGCAAGAGAGTATATGATAGAGTTCCAGGTGCTCAGGTCCTCTTTGTGATTAAATCTGATTGTTTTCTTCATTAGTAACAAACAAAAATGTGTTACATTGCACTGATTTTCATCTTAGCAGGTCAGAATATAACAGCAATATTAGATTTTCTTCTTTTATGCTTTTATCTCTTAGATTTCTTGGTTGGGTTTTTACTTCTGTTCTTTGATGTTTTGCATTTTTAAAGTGGAATATATAAATACCTAGAATTGAAACATTTTTCCCCAAAGAAAAGGCAAAATAGTCTCTCTATGAAGAGAGTAATTGGCCTTCTATATCCACAAAATTTCCTGAAAATCAAATTCATTTGCAAGCACTGCAGTTTTGTATCAGAGAATTCTATTCCTCATCTGTATTAACTTTCCCAAAATTCCCAAAGGCACAGTTAGTAGTAAGCACTATTGTGCAGGTGTTACTGAATACTTTGCATAGAATGAATGGTTGCACTACGAAGGAATACAAAATCCCATTTCAATGTGGATTTGTCTTGTTGGGGCTGTAACAAATTTTTCCCCATATTGGTCTTCTGCATTCCATTTTGTATGATTTTCAATTTATTCATCTCCTTCACAGATAAAGGCTTATGGAATCATTTATTGCTTCGGCCTGTTTACATGATGACATTTTACTCTTTTGCTTTTTAATGTGATTCTGTGCTCTTCAGTCTCAGCTGGCGAATGAGATGTTCTTTTCCTGTTCATAATTTTGTTAGTCCTGGCCATTTTTCCCCCCTTCTGAAGCAGACTCTCCTTTATCTTCTTTGATGAGATGATGTAAAGGAGAATTTAAAAGATTGCATGTAAATATTAAGTACGTTTCCACTTCTTTGATATGTGCACTTATTTTGTTAAAAAATATAATTTGTCTCTTGCTAGAATATTAGAATGCACACTAAAAGCTAGGAAATTTCAAGGAGTTTCAAAATCTGTATTAGATGCCATCACCACCAGATGGATTAGTAACTGGCTGACCAACTGCACTCAATGTGTAGCCCTTAATGGAACTACAGCTACATGGATGGAAGTGTGCAGTGAAGTACCCCAAGATTCTATCTTAGGCTCAATACTCTTCAACTTCTTCATAAATTATTTAGATGAGGGATTAAAAGGGGAACTTATCAAATTTGCAGACAACACCAAGTTGGTGGGAATAGCCAATATTCCAGAAGATAGGCTCAAGATCCAGGAGGATCTTGATAGACTTGAACACTGTGCCCTATCCGACCAAATGAAATTCAATAGTGAGAAAAGTGAAGTTTTACAATTAGGCAAGAAAAACAAATGCACAAAGGATAGGGAAGGTGGTACCTGACTCAACTAGCAGTAACTACAAAAGGAACCTAGGAGTCCTTGTGGGCAACCACTTAAATGCAAACCAGCAATGTGCTGCAACTGCCAAAAAAGCCAAAACAATCCTAGGCTGCATTAACAGAGGGACAGAATCAAGAACACATAAAGTATTAGTATAACTTTATAATGCCTTAGTTAAGACCACACTTGGAATATTGCATCCAGTTTTGGTTGCCACAATATAAAAAAGATGTTAAGGGGCTAGAGGCTAAAGCATATGAAGAATGGTTGCAGGAATTGGGTATGTCCAGTCTACTTAAAAGAATGATTAAGGGGTGACATTGTAATGTTTCAATATTTGAGGGGCTACCATAAAGAAAAGGAGGTCAACCTATTTTCTAAATTACCTGAAGGACAAGAAGCAATGGATGGGAACCATCAAGGAGAGAACCAGCCTAGGAATAAGGTTTGCTGACAGTCAGAACAATCAATCAGTGGGATGGGTTGCCTTCAGAAGTTGTGAGTGCTCCAATACTGGAGGTTTTTAAGAAGAGATTGGACAGACATTTGTCTGAAATGGCATAGGATCTCCTGCTTGAGCAATGAGTCGGACTAGAAGACAAGGTCCCTTCCAGCTCTGTTATTCTGTTGCTATGCAATGCCTCCAATCTCCTGTACTTGAAAAAAAAACTAATAATATCCATCTGTTCCTTCAGTTTCTCCATATACAATGGGTACTTGCTCCAATTGTTAGTAATTTGTTTCTGCATTGATTTCAGGATTTTAGCTTTGGCAGGAAGCCAACTAAAGATGCAACTACTCCAGTCTTAAGCTATGCTGGAACCATACCCAGCTTCTAACCCACTCCTCCCACTCTATACGATGGAAAAATGAAGAGGACATTTTGCAAGGTGGTATCTAGGTTATGATAGTCTCTTCAAATAATTGGTGCCCCTCCCATCATTGCTATCTGATTAGGATGTATCATTTTTTTGCATAACAGATTGATCTTTAATATACGATTGTGAATGACTTTTCTTTATCATAAACTCCCTTGATTCTATTTTGGTGGGGAGGAGGAGGAATGTCACTTTTCATGAACGCAACCTAGAGACCATTATGCACCTTCAATTCCATGAATAGGCCATGCTGCTGAAAGCAAGACTATGTCCTTCGACTCTTACTGTCTTTTCCTTGAGAAATAAACATGGTAATTTGATACTTGTACAGATGTACTTATACACGATTGGAAATTATGTACAGTTGTATTTATGCAGCCCCAGAGATCAATATTGAGATATTGGGTAGCTTATTTTGTTTGCTACTTGAGTCCCATAGGATTGCATGGCAAGATTATAATTAGTGTTATGTTATCCCACCATCCACTGATTCTGCACCCGTTGTGTTCATGAACGGTTCCCTCCTCCTGGGGAAATAATACATTTCAAGCATTCCTAATGTTACTATGGTTCTCCTTCTGTGTTTTTGCAGATAGATAATTTGCCATCAACACTCCAGGCTCTGTAGCTACCCCTGCCTTTCTACACAGGGAGGATTTGGAACAATGCTACCTTTTGTTCTTCTCTTATTTGCCTCTGGGCCTACAAATATTAGCTCAATGAGTTTCCTCTGCTGAGCTCAATTCTCACCAATATTCTCATTATCAAAGTCCATAGGGGGTACATGTCAGATCCCGGAAGCCACTTCTGTTCTTTTGTTCTTTTGTTTCAGTGGTTAACTCTGCTTTTCTTCTGACATTGTGTAGGATCCCTGGTGGGTTGTGGGTTTTCCACAAACAATGTCCACACTGTCTTGGCTTTTACTTAATTGAAAATAAACTTACTTTGCAAATAGTTAAGGATGATAATTATAATAATAATAAGATGTCCCCTAAGGCAGTGTTCTAGGACCAGCTCTCTTCGTACTCTACATAAATGACCTCTGTGATCATATTAACAGCAACTGCGTTCTCTTTGCTGATGATGTAAAGCTATTCAATACCACATACAATACTGCTACCCTTCAAAAAGATCTTGACTATGTATCAGAATTGTCAAACAAATGGCAACTTCAAATCTCAAC
>BHFT01031048.1:0-33301 GCA_004320025.1 Laticauda laticaudata
GGAGTAAACTATTTTATACAGAACAGCCTCCTCCTTCCCTTACACCGGCTGCTCCATTGCTCATTTCTCCATTGCAGTACAACACCCAGGATCCACTTTGATAGCGGGGTGGTGGTGGTAATTTAACAACCAGTTCACCTGAAGTGGTATGAACCAGCTAAATCTCACCACTGCCCCAATATCCTGCCAGCATTCACCACCTGTGGCATCCTCAGCTTGGGATCAGTGGTGGGATTCAATTTTTTTTTTACTACCGGTTCTGTTGGCATGGCTTGGTGGACGTTGCAGGGGAAGAATACTGTAAAATCTCCAGTCAGAGGTGGGATTTGCCGGTTCTGTGAACGACTCAAAATTGCCGCTACCGGTTCTCCCGAGCTGGTCAGAACCTGCTGAATGCCAACTCTGCTTGGGCTGTCCATTTTGTTTTGCCAAATAGACACAAAGGTCCCTTGGATGGGTGGGGTGAAGGACCAGCCACCAGGCCTTGCATTGTACACAAGTAGACCACTCGCTCTAGAATGGTCCAGGCCTGTTGCTATAGCAACCAGAAGCCATGCTTGCTGGGGCTCTAGACCATCCAGGGATGCTGGTTGGCATAGTAACTGTGTAGCACCACCAAGCTTTGACCTAGAAGTCTTTGCTTGTCCTCAGGACTGAACTAAATTAAAGAATCCCCTGATTATCTCTGTTTCTTCATCCCGGCAAGCAATGCAAACAGAATATCGAAGAACTAAGAGTAGATTAGGAAGTAAAATGTCAGGTGGGTTTTTTTTTGTTTTCCTTTGATTACAGCTTCCGATAGCAATTTGCTTTTGAAGATATTGACAAATGATTAACCAGGCAGAAAAAAATCATCCATGTGATATCTGAATCAGGAACAGAGTTATAAAACCAGACATATGCAAGTGAAGGCTCCAGGCAAACTTGCGTTCCTCAGTTCTACAGATTCTCCCCTTCTTTTATTCCTTCCCCCCTTTAATATCCCTTTTTTTTCAGAATTCAGGCAAAAAATGGGAAACTTGACTCAAAGAAGGACTAGCAAGGACAACTGGGAATATGTAGGCATGAGGGTGTATAAATTATGATTTAGGGTCAGTGGTGGCTTATCCAAGACACTAGAGTTAAGCGAAGTCTGAGCTTCCCAGAGTTCAGACATTGCAAAAATGAATTCCTTTTCATTTAGAATTTAAATTTATTATAGCATTTAAATTTATATTTAGTTTAGAATTTAAATTTAAAATTATTCTGGATTCCAATTACCAGGGGACCATTGCACCAGCAGTGTGTGTTCATTATAGAGATTTGTTTGTTTGCTCAGCTAGGATCAAACCCTTAACTAAATTTAGCTATTGCCCCCCTTCTGCAAGACTGAACAATCAAGAGATTAATTTAGTAACTTGGTCAAGAGTCCCAGAAGTTAAAAATTCCCTTAAGGTCATCTAGTCCAGCCTAGGGCTTGGTGCAGGGATGCAAATAAAGGGGTTCCGGCAGATGGCTTTCCGACCTCCATCAGAACAACTCTCGCAAAGGGGAAGGGGAAGAGCAGACAAATAGCTCTTTCTGTAAAGTGGGTTTCCCAACTTTGGGAAAAAAAAACTCAAAGGGAGGAAGATAGATATGAAGGGAATGAAATGTCAAATTAAGATGAATATGCAAAATTCTCAAGGGGAAGCAGCAGGTGGCCTGGAGGAGGGAGGAGGAGGAGGAGGAGGAGAAACCCAGAAGCTGTTTGGGGTGGGGGTGGGGAAAGGCTTATGAGTGATGGATTTGATTTGAATCCCACCGTTGTTCAAGCTCAAAGTAGCAAAATACAGCATTGTTTCTGCTCATTTTTCCCCCTCGTAACAACTGTCTTGTGAGGTAGACTCTTTCCCACCATAACACCTGGTCCTTGGGCTGAGAGGGAGGGACTTGCCCAAAGTCAGCCACTGAGCTTTCATGCTTTGAGGGGGAATTAGAACCAGGTCTCTCAACTCCTACTCCAGACCCTTTTCTACCACACTTGATTGGCCCTTGGGACGAGAGGGAGGGACTGGCCCAAATTCAGCCAATGAGTTTCTGCAGCTGAGGAGGGATTAGAACCCAGATCCTTCTGTTCCTAATCCAGGACCTTCCCTATTACACAACAGATAATCATCTTGTCCTCTCTTTGGGGGTGCTTAGGGGTTCTTGGCTTGTTCCTTGTGTGAATTGGAGAAACTCATTTATACAGATAGTCCTCAACTTACAACCATTCATTTAGTGACTGTTTGAAATTACAAAGATTCTGAAAATAAAAAGTGACTTAGGACCATTTTTCACACTTATGACCATTGCAGCATCCACGTGGTCAAAATTCAGACGCTTGGCAACCGATTCATATTTGTGATGGTTGCAGCGTCATGGGGTCACCTGATCTACTTCTACGCCCTTCCGACATGCAAAATCAACGGAGAACACAGATTCACTTAACAAGTGCATTCCCCACTTAACCACCGCCGCGATCCGCATAGCAATGGTGGCAAGAAAGGTCATGAAACGGGGCAAAATTCACGGCACTGTCTTGCTTAGCAATGGAAATATGGGACTCAGCTGTGGTCGTAAGTCGAGGACTACCTGTAGTTTAGCTTCTTCGTTCAGCTTCATTCAGCTCCACTCCCACCCATTTAATGAATGTAATGACTACATTTTACATCAACCGTGTTATTTAGATTAACCTCGCTTTCGAACATCAAAAAAGGTTACAGGAATCGGGTTACAAAAGCCACTAAATAAATCATTAAACCATAATCAAAATTGTCGGGCCAGGTTCATGCATCAGGTTTGCCAGTTGTGCAACACATACACCCAGTGGTAGTATACTACTGGTTCGGACTGGTACAGCCAAACTGGTAGTAAAAAAAAAAGTCTCCGATGTTCATCTGAAAGGAGGGAAAAAAAATCCTCCGATAATCAGCTGAAAAGAGAAAGAAGAGAAAAGTGCAGGATTGGCCCTCCCACCCGTCTTTGTGCTTTTCTCTTCTTTATTCTCTCAGCTGATTAGCGCTGCAGGTCTCAGCTGATGTGAAGGCTGTGTGCTGGCGTTAGGCAAAGTACAGCCACCAAGCCACGCTGGTTCTGTGGAGAACCAGGGACCGGTTCTGTGGAGAGAGGTTTTTCTGTGGACCGGAGGAGCTGTGGTTTAGTCTGCTACCTGTCAATCCTGAAGCTGACCTGACCGAAGGAGGTTTTGACCACTTCAGTGTTGGCAAACTGGAGCTTTGAGGGAATCCCAAACTGAGGAATAATGAGGGGGGGATTTGAGATAGTTGACATTCTGTAGCCAAAACAAAATATTTTCTCTTGGGAACCAAGGACATTCTCACACCTGGTGGGAGGAAAGTGGAGTGATGTCACCCGGATGCCCAACCGTGCCATGATTGGACCATGTGACTGACTGATTGTTTTGGGGAACGTGGCAAACTTTTAATTAGGTGAGAACCGCGTGAATCTTCAGAGTTGGTTTTTCACCAGATCTGTGCCAATATGTTATTTCAAATAAAGCTATTCTTTGAGGATTCTCCGTGCCTTGGAGTTTTGCTTGATATGGATCTTTTACTTGGAAACAAGACACTGCCTGCATCCCACAGATGGGGCTTCGCTTGTTTGCGTGACCTGGTTTCTGGCATGCTGTGGCCTGGTGCCAATCTGCAGCCCAAAGGTTGGGGAATCCTGCTGTAACTGATCTTGAAAAAAATGTTGTGTGAACACTTCTTCCTTCATATCATATGAGGTGGACTGGTTGCTTTCGTGGTGTGGAGACAATAACTTGGTCCTCAGCACCAATAAGACCAGGGAGCTTATAGTGGACTACAGAAGGAACAGATCAGACATCCAGCCCTAACTTATCAATGGAGACCGAGTGGAGCAAGTGGTCAGTTTTAAGTTATTAGGTGTTATCCTAAAAGAGGACCTGACCTGGGGTGCTCGCATTGCAGCACTGGTCAAAAGGGCCCAGCAGAGATTATTCGACCTGAAACTTCTCAGAAAACAACAACAGAATGAAAAACTGCTGGTGACCTTCTACTGCTGCACCATAGAGAGTATCTTAAGCCCATGTCACACTGCACCAATGGATGGAAAGAGGATGTAAAACGGAGAGAAAGGAGGAAACACTTGCCATCCATTGGTTAATGCGATGCATCCGTTCTGTACTCACTGCATACGTTTTTCATACTCTCTATCCTCCAGCATCCGTCTACTGAGATTTCATCTGCTCAAAAAGTTTTGAGCTGCACAAAACTTTTTGAGCGGATTAAAGTATCCAACACGTCCGTTATACATCTGCTATGCAATGGGGAACATTCGTTATACTTTCCTTCGTCATCCGTTACACATCCCTTATCCGCTAGGCATCCGCTGCACATCCGCGCAATCACATCCTCCAGGGAAAACGGACACAGGGAGGAATCAAAAGGACGGACAGACATGCAGCGTTAGTAGCACGGACGTAGAAAGGATGAAAGCGGATGCGCAGCTCGCATATAAAGCATTAAAATGGAAAAAAACTTTCATATAGGGGATGTATCTCGGATATTTAGGATGTCTGCAGGATTCTCGAGGATGCAGAGGAACACTAGCGGAAAAACGATATTTCCTATAAAAAGGGGGAGAAATCACCTGGATCTCACTTTCAGTCCAGCAGCCCTGCTGTGCAGACCTCTTTAGCCTTGCTTTGCCCTTGCTCTTCCACAGCATCCAGTCATCTCCACCATGGATCGTCGTACACTCCTTTTGTAGCCGCCATCATTCTACAACAGTGCGAAGCCCTCTACAGGCTCTTTCCACCTGTTCTACTGAAGGAAAAGGAGGCGTCCAAGAAGTGTATGGGTCTGAAGATGGATCGTGAGAAGAGCCGAGTACGGACTGTATAACAAAGCTGAATTTTGGTGAGCTGAGGAATGAAGACCCTTGTGCATTCCAGAACTTCATGAGGATGCCACCATCCATGTTTGACGAAGTTGTGGAGCGGCTGAGACCCAGGTTGACCAAAGGCAAACACCAACTTCTGGCCAGCCTGGACCCTGGGCTGAAGGTGGCACTGACTCTGCGCCCTGGCTCCGGACACGTAAAGGAACATGCAGTATGCCTGGAGGGTGCCACACAACACCATCAGCATTGTGGTCAGAGAAGTGGTGCAGGCCATCATCGAAGATACCTGGAGGAGCTCTCCAGTGCCCCTCCACTGAAGAAGGCTGGAAGAAAGTTTGCAGAGCAGTGGTATCAGAAGTGGACATACCACACACCGTTGAAGCCATAGATGGGAAGCATTGTGGCCGCAAAGCTACGCCAACTCAGGGTCCACTTATCACAACTACAAGGGCTTCTTCAGCATCATCCTCTTCGCCATGGTCGATGTTCATGTACAAGTTCATTACATCGATGCTTCAGGCAACGGGTCAGCTTCAGATGCCCAGGTATACAACGCCAGTGACCTCAAGGAGGGGCTGGAACGCAACCTCATCATGGGCTCCCCAGATCCAGACCCCGCTGCCCAACGACAACAAGATGTGCCCTATTTCATCGTGGGGGGTGACGCCTCTCTCTCAGAACCTTCCTCATGAAGCCTACACTTCCAGATGCCTCACCCGTGAAGAGAGGATCTTCAACTACAGCCTGTCCAGGGCAAGGCGGGTGTGGAGAACGCCTTTGGCATCCTGGCCAACAGGTTCCAGGTACTTCTCACCACCATGCAGCATCACCCACAGACTGTGAGGAGGATCGTGGAACTTGCTGCATCCTGCACAATCTCATGTGCACCCGCTACCCAGTGTTGGGTAGCTTCGCTGTGCTCCCCCCGGAAGCCCTGCGGATGTGTCAATCCGCTTCATGCCACTTCCATCCGCTAGGGCTTCGTTCAGCATCTGCTTACATCTCGCTACGTCCTCTCCCGTCCGTCCTTTCCGTTGTTGTCCGCTCTCTTTATGCAAATTTGGGGCACTTTTGAGAGCGGATAACACGGATGGAACATTTTCCTCATCCACTGTGTCCTTTTTACATACGTTTTGCGATCCATCGGCCAATGTGACCTCGCCTTTAACATACTACACCTCTGTATGGTTTGTCATTGCATCGTGGGAGCAGATAGGACAGCCTCCAGAGGGTTCATGTCATTCCCAGAGATCATTGGTTGCCTTCTCCCCTCTTTGGAGAAGCTTCATAGCTCCCACTGCCTTAAAAAAGTTAAAACATTCTCAAAGATCCATCTCATCCTGGGCACCCTTTTTGTTGAACGATTACCATCTGGCAGATGGTACAGGACAATAAAAACAAGGACAAATAGGCTGAAAAACAGCTTCTATCCCAGGGCAATAACTCTACTGAATTTGACTGTATAGTGGAATATTAATGCAATATGAGGGGTTTTTAATTCAACGTATAGAATGTGAAGGATGTGTGTTTGTGTTTGTTTTCATGGTCATGGTGTGCACCAAGGATGGTGTTTGATTTCGTTCTACGAGGTGCATTGACAATAAACTAAACTGAACTTGCTGAGCTTGCTGGGAACAGACAATGCTGGTCCTTGATTTGTTCCTCTCTCTGTAAAGGAGTATCAACCAAATTATGATGTACGCCGCCCACAGTCTCTTGTTGAAATGGGCAGCTACAGAAATCAAATAAATAAGGTTTACATGTTTGGACCATTTTTAAAGGATCATTTTAAAGGATCATTCTGAGTGAAGATGCTTAAAGCTTTGAAGCTTGGCATTCTGACAAATCAGCCACCCACAGACACCTAAAGATAAAAACCCATCTATATTTATCTGTGTGCTACTCTGGCAGAACTCTTGAGTCTGTAACCTTTAACTGGGTGAAACGGAACAGCGTCAGGCAAAACTTTTTCACCAAAATAGGTGAAAAAGGGACGCCAAAGTCGGCTTTCAGAATGTTTCCAAAATCTGAGACAATGTGAGTCCTGCAGAAGTGAAATTGGGCAGGTTTTTGTAAACATTTTATGACATGAGAGACATCACAAACTCTTGTGTTTGTTTCTCTGTAACTTCAGTTGATCAAAATGCTGCATTGTAGTGCTGGAAGAAACAGCCTTCTGGGTTCACTTCCAAGTGGGGAAGAAAGAGACTGGAAGCTCCTGGGTGAAAAAAAGAGCAGAAATGCTGAGAGTGCCTGGGTTTTAAATCCTTTGTTGGGATTTGAATTTGAGCTTGTATTCTGATTGGCTGTCAGACTCCCATGGGGCCATGCAGGGTCAACTCTGTAGGCTGTCCTGAGTCCCAGGCTTGGTTGAGCCTTTGCTGGGTGATGATGTAATAAAAGGGCTTTGGGCAATTCCTATTATAGCTCTACCTGGAGCAGATCTTTGTTATGTAAAATAGACTGGCCAAGGCCAGAGTCATGATCCATTTGCAAAGGTGGAGTGGNCACACACACACACACACACACACACACACACAAATATTTCATTTTCCTAGGAGAGGTTTTTACGTCCAACAATGCCAAGAAAGGCTACTGCAAATCTGGAGCCTCAATGTGGCCAAACCCTGGTTGTGTTGTTGCACCAGGAGGGCCGGTTAAAAAAGAAAAGGGCAAAGTCAAAATGGCAGCCAAAATGGTGGGATCGAAGCCCCGCCCCCCTGGGATAATCCGCAAAGAAATGCGGTACTGAATAATTGGTTGTGGCTGCCATCTTGAGGTTTGTGAAGCATCCCCCCCACCCCCACCCCAGCTCTCAGTCCCAGCAAAACCCAGATGAAGGACACGATGGCATAATCGTAGCCTGTGTGGTTTGAAAAATCATAGGACACCATGACACGTGAATGCAGCCTGCTCTGAGAGTCTATAGAGATTCTCAGTCATCCAGGTGCTTTTTTCAGGAGGCAACTGGAGTATTCTTGTTTTTTTCTTTTGAAGACGCTTCGCTTCTCATCCAAGAAGCTTCTTCAGCTCTGACTGGATCGTGGGGAATGGAACAATATAAATCCTTCCATTCCACACCATCCTGTCAGAACTGAAAAAGCTTCTTGGAAGCTGTTATGTAAAACAGAGTGGCCTAGGCCAGAGTAATGGTCCATTAGCAAAGGTGGGGTGGGGGGCTGAGTTTCTGCCTCTCTCAGTTTCTACTTTTCTTTTTAGAGGAAATATTCTGCCTTTTTAGTATGTCCTAAAATATTTCATTTTCCTAGGAGAGGAGTGGGTTTTAACTTCCAACAGTAGGGGAACCACACACACACACACACACACACACGGTTGCAGGATTTTTGTTTGGCTAGTCTAGAGAAAACAAAGACTAGGGGGCACAGAATAGAAGTTTGCCAGTATTTGAGGGGCTACCTCAAAAAGAAGAGGAGGTCCACCTATTCTCCAAACAGTTGAAGGCTGGACATGAAGCAATGGATGGAAACTAATCAAGGAGAGAAGCAACCTGGAACTAAGGAAGAATTTTTCTGACAGTAAGAACAATTAACCAGTGGAACGTCTTTCTTGAGAAGTTGTAAATGCTCCAACACTGGAGGTTTCTAATAAGAGATTGGATAGCCATTTGTCAAAAATGGCATAGTCTCCTGCTTGAGGAAGGGGTTGGAGTAGTAGACCTCCAAGATCCTTTCCAACTCTCTTCTGCTTTGTTTTGACCCAAACCTCATTCCAAGAGAGCAAACACAAGACAAAGGCAGCAGCACAACCTTTTAATGTTTCATCTATGAATCCTGTTTCTTCGCAGATAAAAGGCTGCTTCCAACTAATTCGCTCCGACAAGAAAGAGCCTTGCCAAGTTTTTGCAAGGCTGCCAAAATACAACATGTTCTATATGTAAATGGTTGACTCCTAGACTACACTTCTGATTGGCCCAGTAAAGTAAGAAGTGGATTGGTTTTAGGACTACACTTCTGATTGCCCAGTTTAAAGTAGGAAGTGGAATTGGTTCACTAAGGAACCAATCCAAGAGTGCTGCTGAAAGGGTCAAGAGCAAATTTCAAAGGGAAATGCCATAGGGCTGAAGCAGGCACAGCTCAGGCAGCCTTGTATAAAAGGGCTGGCCTCGGCTGCAGCCAAAGTGTCCTATTCTGACTGCTTGTTTGAATAAAGCCTTTGTTGTGGAACCCGGTCTACCTCATTGTGTTTTCCGAAGCAAAACACTGGCGACGAAGGTGGATCATCCTGAACTCGCGAAACCTGCACAGCGGTTGTGATAAGAAGCCCAGGACGCCAGCAGAGATGTCTGCGAAAACAACGCACCGCCCGCACCCTTTCAATCCTAACGAAGAGGATTGGAGTCATATACAGATCGCTTCCAAATGTATCTGGAGAGCGCTAGATGTCAAATTGGAAGTAACAGTCTCAGTGAGCTTAAACGCAAGCGCAGCTGGGTATGCGCGTCAGCCGAGTTGCGGTACCAACGGTGCTTCAAAATGGCCCAAAAGCCTCTGTGCTGAGGAGCCACCGAGACGTGTAAGGCAACTAACGTGGCCTGAAGCGTACAAGAAGGAATCCTCAAAGCACACTACGTGGGCTTCCGAGTAGTGTCAAGAGTCTAATAAGCGGTGCAATGAGTTCTACCAGGGAGACCAGCGAGAAAGGGGAGACCTCCGATTTCGTGGCTGCTCTACGGCAAATAGGCGGGTGAGTCGTGACTTCCTGAATACGACGAAGCGATGAGGGATCGCGTTGGGTGTTGGGGCTTAGAGACACTACTGCACAAAGTAAACTACAAAACAAAGCCCAAACATCACTGTGACGAAGCGGAATCGGGGGCGGGGGGGGGGGCGGAAGGCGGGGGGGGAGAGGGAAGGTGGGGGCGGGGAGGCCTGGGCGCGGGGAGCGGGCGGGATGGGGGGCCGACGCGTCTCAGGGAGACAATCGAGGGGACGCGGAGGCGAAGCGAAGCCACGGCGCCCGAAGCCGCCAAAGAAATCGGCTGGTCACAATGAAAGAAAATGAACACAAATGGCGAAGAACTAACCCCAGCTAGAGAAAGAAATGCAGCCTACATCACCACCCACTCAAAGAGCGAGAAGGAGGAAACTGAACGAGCGAGGAAGACAACAAGGTCCCAACGTCTTCTCGCAAAATAAAAAAGAGCGAAAAGAAAATGGCCGGGGAATGCGCTGGCTGCCGGAGGAAACCATGCCCGAGCCGAATGAGATTTCTCATGCATCTGCAGGTACTATAAAAAACGTGGTTACATCGAAAAAGTCTGCAGGAAACAAGAAAAACTACAGCCCACGAGACGCAGAATTCCCCAACACGAGCCGAGCCTACACGAGCCAGCTAAAAACGAGCGCGAGAGAAAGGTGGCACCAAGAGAAGCGACCAATACACACTAAACCAGTCACCATAGAAAGCCTCAGACGGAAAGCGCCAAGAAGCGTTAAAGTGGACTGCTAACAATCGAAGGGAAGCCATGTAAGATGGAAGTGGACTTCCGGGTCCTTCCTTTCGATGCGTGGCATGGGATACAATTAAAAAAACTAGTCCCAGAGATCAAATCCAGACAATGTGCAAAAACAACCTCTTGACTCTCAAAGACTATCAGGGAAACCGAATCCTGTAGTTGCCATGGGACAATTTTTCGTCACCTATAAACAACATGTTCAAAAGACTTGCGCCTAACCATAGTCGACCGAGACAGACCAAGCCTCCTCACTCGGGCATCGAAGTGCGTTCGCACCCTTGGCATCGGATGAACCGGGATCGATCGAGTACTACAACCGGTTGGAAACGATGACCTCATCGCGAATTCCCAAGACGTCTTTGACGGCTCACTGCGGCAAGTTATCGGGGAAACCCCATTTCTTTTAGCCTAGATCCCCAAAATACCCCCAAGAAGATTAAAAGCCAGGCGAGTTCCCTTTGCGCTAAGGCAAAGATAGAGGAACAAACTTGACAAGCTAATAGCCCAGGGTGGTTTGAACCTGTGGACCATGCCAAATGGAAACGCCTATTGTTACACCCATAAAATCGAAACGGGTCCATTTAGAATCTGTGTAAACTATAAGCTTACCTGAACCGACCGCTTTACAACAAGCGCATACCCGTGCCAGTAGTCAACATTTCTTCACTCTCTGGGCAAAGGGCAACATTTTTGCTAACTCGACCTTGGCACAAGCCTTTCAAACAAACTCCCATGGACCCAGAAACAGCGAAGCCACAAACCTATAGTTTACACACAAGGTCGCATTCAAAATGCCAACCGACTCCAATTTGGGGAAGTAAGCGTGGCACCGGTCGTTTTCCAAAGTTTTGATGGAACGTCTGCCTTAATGGCATACAGGAGTCGTTCCCTCTTTCGACGACGTCCTAATCTCGGCCAGAGATGAGACTCAATTAGAAAAGACTCAAAGAAGTCCTAACAAAATTTAGGAATCTGGCCGTTCAAGGTAAAAAAGAGAAAAAATGCCTGCTAATGAAAAAAAGCGTGTTGAATTCTTGGGCTTTTACTTCAATAACCGGTGAGGGCATCCACCCCCACAAGATAAAAAAAAAAATTTAAGGCAATCCAAGAAGCACCTGAACGAGAAACAAACAGAACTGCAAGCCTTTTTAGGACTTATTAATTTTTATCATGTATTTCTGCCAAACACAAGGCCACTATAGCCTAGAACCGTTACACCGCCTCTTAGATAAAAAGGAAAACTGGACGTGGGGTAGCAAAGAAAGGAATGCTTCTCAAAATATTAAAAAGTTGCTTAACGTCAACAAACATTCTTATTCAATTTAGCAACACACTGCCTTTAAGAGGTACCTGCGATGCTTCACCATTTGTGAGTAGGTGCCGTCCTAAGCCACCACTTCCTGATGGCAGAAAAGCACCCATCGCATATTATTCTAGGACTCTGTCAAAGACTGAGCAAATTACAGTCAAACTGACAGGGAAGCCCTAGCAATAGTCACTGGAGTAAAACGCGTCCACGAATATCTGTACGGGCGCGGTTTTTTCAAATTATAACAGACACAAAAACCACTGATGGAATTTGGCGGGAAACAAGCCGACGCCTAACATACTGTCACAAAGAATGTCTAGATGGTCAGAGTTCCTTGCAGCCTATTCCTAATACTCTGACACATCGCCCAGGGAAACAAAATTTCCCATGCGGACGCTTTGAGCAGAGCACCCTTACCAACCACTGATGAAGACCGGCACCGGCAATGACATTGCTGCAAATAGAGACTTGTCCCGATCTACCCATCTCTGCCTATGATGTCGCAAGAGCACCGCTAAAGACTCATTGACTGCCCGTGTTCTGCTGGGTAGGTAAAGGCTGGCCGGAGACCCAAAAAACTGAGACTTTTAAACCTTTCCGGTCCAGACAGACTGAAACTGTCTATTCCAAAGGGGTGTTTGTTGTGGGGAGATCGGGGTGTCATTCCAACCAAGTTACAGCCCAGGGTACTAGGTATTGCACGAAGGTCACCCTTGGAATGGTTAAGCTGAAAAGCCTGGCCAGGAGCTATGTGTGGTGGCCGGTATTGATAAGGACATAGAGTATTGGGTAAGCTCTTGCCACAATGCACAGGGAATTAGACCGTCCCCACCAAAAGCACCCATCAAGGACTGGGAGACCCCTAGGGGACCAGTGGTCAAGAATTCATATTGACTTCGCGGGTCCAACCAAGGGCATACCTTTCTGGTTGTCGTGATGCCTACTCAAATTGGCTTGAAGTAAAAATCATGCCATCAACGACAACAGAAATGGTAATAAAGAAATTAGACGACCTTTTTCGCCACCCACGGTCTACGCGACGTTCTTTGTCTTGGACAATGGACCACAACAACAAGCTTGCAATTCGAGCAATACCTAGCCTCCCTAGTATCAGACATGCCCTAACCGCGGCGCCCATCCGGCTGCAAACGGCAGAGCTGAGAGAATGGTCCGGTTTACAAAAGAAGGGCTAGAAAGAATCGACACAGGAGATGTCCAACAAAAAGTAAACCGTTTACTCACACCCAGCACATAACGCCCAGTACAGTTACTAACAAGTCCCCGGCCGGAATTACTTATGGGGCGAAATTTACGATCACACCTGACAGACTTACACCCAAATTTTACCCCAGAAACCCCCCTGATTCTCCACAAGGTTTAGGCAATTCGAAATAGGGCGACTTGGTATACGCAAAGAACTTCACAGGTGAACCGGTATGGGTACCAGGACAAATTACCCAAGATCACAGGCCCCAAATCCTACCGTTTAACGTAGACCGATGGCAGGGAGTGAAGCGGCACATAGATCAGCTTCGATCCCGAATAATAGAGAGACCCACAGACACACAACAGTCGCCGAACAAACACCGACAAATCGCCAAACCAGGGTGTGGGGGAAAGCGAGAAGTTAATAAAGAACCGTTTAAAACCAAAACAAACGAAACGTACAAGCAAAAGAGCAAAATAAAAGACTCACTGTTTGAAGAGACTTGCGGGAAGAGCCCATCGGAAAGGGGCCAGCCAGGCCAGCTCAAAGCCTGCCCAATGGAAAGGGTGGGAGCGGCAAACCCCCGGCCTAAGCAAACTTAGCGGCGGTTAAAATGGCTGACTCACCCTTCCAGACGGTTCCAGAGAGCGAAGATCGCGAAGACACAGCAGCCCCATCCGAACCGTCGAAAGTCTTCGCTAGAATTGAACCGCGCAAGTCAAATCGAGTCAGGAGAAGCCCCACCTACCTGCGGTGACTATGTAACTACGTAGGACTGAACTAAGAGGGAAGGGGTGTTCTATATGTAAATGGTTGACTCCTAGACTTACACTTCTGATTGGCCCAGTAAAGTAAGCAGTGGATTGGTTCACTAGGAACCAATCCAAAGAGCTGCTGAAAGCGGCAAAATCAGGGAATGACATAGGCTGAAAGCAGGCAGGCGGCCTGTATAAAAGGCTGGCCTCGGCTGCAGCCAAGTGTTCCTATTCTGACTGTTGTTTGAATAAAGCCTTTGTTGTTGGAACCCGGTCTACCCGTGTGTTTTCCGAACAAAACACTTTTTCTACGCAATCCTTTGGTTCATGGCTCCGAGCCTCTGAGGCTGTGAGTAAATTGGCTGTGGTTACATAGATTAGCATTTTAAAGTTGTGTTGTCACGTTTCCTTGTTGGCCAACGTTCAAAATCTGGCTGGGATGATCTTGTGATATTAATTTTATTTTTTTAATTTTTCCGAACAAAAACACAACAGAAAATAAATAGTTTACAAACACAAGAGTCTCAAACATCAACTGTAATGTCCATGAGGTGGAGTTTCAAAAGTCCTTTGCCTAGGGGCCATTACCTTGCAGCCTTACTCCCAAATCGTCTGTGCTGCCGTAATTGTTCTTTCCTCTGAGTAATCCTTCGTGCACACGCACTTGGCACAGGCTCCTCGGGAATCTTCTCATCGATGCTGCCAGCCCCCACAATCTCTGAAGGCAGCAGTCCACTCCCTGATGGTCCTGGCCCCTCATCAGAATCATTGCTCTTCTCAGCCATCCATACCTGCTGCTGGCTAACCACAACATGCTTATCCATGACATGCTTATCCAGGTAATCCATGACTGGCAACCACAACTGGGGCAGATTTTTTGTAGCTAAGCAAGACCGTTGTTCAGTGAGTTGCTCCTGATTTTATGATCGGTTTTTTGCAGTGGTTAAACCAAAAATTGCCATTCTTTAAGTGAATCATGTGGTCTTTAAACAAATCTAGGTTCCTCCTTGATTTTGCTTGTCAGAAGCCAGCTGGGGAGATTGCAAATGGCGAGCACATGACCCTGGAAAACTGCAACCATCCTATGATACAGACCGGTTGCCAAGTGTCCAAGTTATGATGATGTGACCATGGAGTTCCTGCAATGGTCATAAGTGTGAAAAACAATCATAAGTCATTTTCTTCAGTGGTGGTATAACTTTGAACAGTCACTAAACCAGGAGTTCCCAACCTTGACAACTTGTGGACTTCAACTCCCAGAATTCCTTAGCCAGTTATGCTGGCTGAGGAATTCTGGGAGTTGAAGTCCACAAGTCTTAAAGTTGCCAAGGTTGGAGACCTCTGCACTAAACAAGTTATTGCAAGCTGAGGAGTACCTGCAACAAAGTGTAAAGGGAAACTGGCTTTCCAATTGACTTTGCTGGTCAGGTCACCAAAGGAGATCACATGATCCTGGGAGATCCTGGAACAGTCATAAATATGAACCAGTTGTCAAGCATTTGAATTTTGATCACGTGACCCTGAGGAGGCAGCAACGGTCGTAAGTGTGAAAAACTTTCCTTTTTTCAGTGTAACTTATAACTTTGAGCAGTTCACTAAATGAATAGTTGCAAGTGGAAGATTATCTGTAGCATATTTTTCCATCATTGCCCACCCCAGGTCATCTTCAGCAATGCAAGTCCAGGAAATGTATTAATTCAGCAACTGAGAGCAATGCATGGCATGAAAGGAAACGAGAGAGAGAGAGAGAGAGAGAGAGAGAGAGAGAGAAGAGACAGAGAGAGAGAGAGAGAGAAGGTAGGTAGAGAATAAAGGGAGGAAAAGAGAGAATTAGAAAGGGAGAAGAGAATGGGAGAGGAAAAGAAACAGAGAGAGAGAGAATGAAAGAAAAGAGAAACAGGGAGGAAGAGAAAGAAAGGGAGAGGGCAGAAGAGAGAGAGGGAGAGGGAGGGGCAATAAGAGCAAGAGAATGAGAGGAAAAGAAACAGAATGAAAGGGCCGAGAAAAGAGAGGGAGAGAGAAACAGAGGAAAAGAAACAGAGAGAGAGAATGAAAGAGGAGAGAGAGGGGGAGGGAGACAATGAAAGAGGAAAAGAAACAGAGAAAGAAAGAGAGAATGAGTGGAAGAGAAAAAGAGAATGAAAGGGGGAGAGAGAAAGAGAGGGGAGGGAGAGAAAGAGGGAGAGAGAAAACAAGTGGAAAAGAGAATGAGAGAGGGAGAGAGATAATGAGAGAGGAAAAGAAACAGAGAGAGATAATGAGAGAGGAAAAGAAAGAGAGGGGGAGGAAGAGAGAAAAAGAGAGAGAGAGAAAGAATGAGAGAGGAAAAGAAACAGAGGGAGAATGAAAGAGAGAGAGGGGGGGGAAAGAGGAATCGTTGTACGATGGGGGGCCCCCAGGGCGGGTGCAAAGAAACCCGGCCGATTGCTCCCATTTTATTCCCCCTTGTTTTGACAGCTAGAGACGCCACCAGTTCCTCTCAGAGGCGACATACCAGGCCCAACTGCTCCTGGCTTGCTCCGAGTCTGAACACCAGATGCTACTTTGCTTTCATCACTGTTTTTGTGGAGCGCTTTCTTTTTCTCCTGGCTGCTTAATTTGCCTTCAAGCAACATTAATATAGATAAATAACGTGGCAGTGCTAGAAATTGCGGCTTTGAAGGGCTGGTTTTAGTCGGGCTCGGCCGCCATACTTGCTTTCTTCTCCCTTAATATTCTGTAATATTATTAATATTAGCCCTCACCTCCTGCTTCAGCTTTTGGCCTGCGCTTGCCAGTCACCCTTCCATCCAGTGCTCCTGGGTTCGAATAGCATTTTCATAGGCTTCCTTCCCCATCCTTCCCTTCCCCTTCTTCCCCTTCCCCTTCTTTTTTTTTTCTTATCCTTCCCTTCCCTTTCTCCCTCTCTTCCTCCTTTTCTCCCTTCCTTCCTCCCTTTGTCATCCTTTGTCATCCTTTTTCTATTGTTCTTTCCTTCCTTTTTTATCTTTCCTTCCCCTTCCTTTCCTCTCCTTTCCTCTTTCCTTTCCCATCATTCTCTTCCCCTTCCTTTCCTTTCCTCTCCTCTTTTTCCTTTCCTTTCCCATCCTTCCCTTCCCTTTTTTTTGGTCTAACTTCTTTGTCTGTTTTGCAAGAGAGGAAAATTCTCCCGCCAGGATTTGGGGTGAGTTTTACAAGAGATTTGCTGCGAGACGAAGGGAGAGAACAAATCTTTTCTCCCTGGATGTTTGTTTTCAAGAGATGAACCGTGACACCGTGGAGCTGGGCAGTCTTAATGTTTCATAAAAAACAAACACAATAACAACAAAATTTAAAAAGTAGATGGTGAGAAGAAGGATGGGAGGGAAAGGAGAAGGCAGTGGTGGAATTCAAATAATTTAACAACCACTTCTCTGCCCTAATGATTTCTTCCAACAAGCAGTTCACCAAAAGGCTCAGAAAGTTAACAACCGGTTCTCCTGAAGAGGTGCAAACTGGCTGAATCCAACACTGGAAGAAGGTGAATACACGCAGGCAGGCCAAACATCCTTGGATCGTGTCCCATCAACATGGGTGCAGGCCTACTACTGTGGAAGTTTTATAGTACAGGGAATAACCTTATCTCAATGATAGAGGAGGAGCAGGAGGAGGAGATGAGGAAGAAGAGGAGGAGAAGGAGACGAAGAAGAAGAAGAGGAGGAGGAGGAGAAAAAGAAAAAGAAAAAGGAGTAGGAGATGAAAAAGGAAAAAAAGAAAAAAGAAGGAGGAGGAGGAGATGAAGAAGAGGAGGAGCAAGAGGAGGAGATGAAGAAGAGGAGGAGCAGGAGATGAGGAAGAAGAGGAGGAGAAGGAGACGAAGAAGAAGAAGAGGAGGAGGAGGAGAAAAAGAAAAAAAAGAAGAAAAAGGAGTAGGAGATGAAAAAGGAAAAAGAAAAAAGAAGGAGGAGAAGGAGAAGAAAAAGAAGAGGAGGAGATGAAGAAGAGGTGGAAGAGGAGAAGAAAAAGAAGAAAAAGAAGGAGCAGGAGGAGGAGATGAAGAAGAAGAACAGGAGGAGGAGAAGAAAAAGAAAAAGAAGAAAAAGAAGGAGGAGGAGGAGATGAAGAAGAAAAAGAAGAAAAAGAAGAAAAAGGAGGAGGAGGAGAAGGAGGAAGAGAAGAAAAAGGAGAAAAAGAAAAAGAAGGAGGAGAAGGAGGAGGAGAAGAAAGAAGAGGAGGAGCAGGAGGAGGAGATGATGAAGAAGAAGATGAGGACAAAGAGAAGAAAAAGAAGAAAAAGAAGGACGAGGAGGAGATGAAGAAGAAGAGGAAGAGCAGGAGGAGGAGATGAAGAAGAAGAGGAGGAGGAGAAAAAGAAGAAGAAAAAGGGGGAGAAGAAGAAAAAGGAGAAAAAGGAGAAAAAGAAAAAGGAGGAGGAGAAGAATAAGAAGAAAAAGGAGGAGCAGGACGAGGAGAAGGAGGAGCAGGAGGAGAAGAAAAAGAAAAAGAAGAAAAAGAAGGAGGAGAAGAAGAAGAAGAAGAAAAAGGAGGAGGAGGGGAGGCTAGGGGAGGAGGGAATAGGTAGAGGAGAAGAGGGGACGAGTGCCAATATTTTCACATTATTTTAAGCTTTTCCTTCGCTGAACATCCTTCCTTTCGTCCAACATCACAAATTGGCCCATTTCGCCATTCCCGATTTGGTCCTTTCAAGCGCCTGTTTCTCTGAACAAGAAGAGCCTCCTGGCTCTCACTGGAAAATGGGAAAGTGAAGACACGAAATTCATTGCTCTTGCTGATCTCGGTATGATCCCCGTGATTGATTGGCAGATGCGTGTCAGGAGGCGGGGCTTTGGTCATGTGATTTGCAGCCCTCACACCATTTTGAGGCTGCTCCCTGCCCACACCCCTTCTTTGTGCAAACTTTAGGAGACTTAGTTGACGCACTGCAAGCCCTTTTTGCTTCTCTCGTTTCTCACCACATCATCTTTTCCAACTAACCGATGCATCCGATGGCGAGCTGCAGCACATGAAAGCTTCTGCCATTTAATTTAATTAGATTAGATTTGATTTGATTTAATATGATTTGATTTGATTTTTTAATTTGATTTGATTTTTTTAATTTGATTTGATTTTTTAATTTAATTTAATGTTTTATTTTTATTTTTAATTAAATTTCTGATTACAGGTACTCTCAGACTTATGACCGCAATTGGGACTGTTATTTCAGTTCCAATGCGGTTGTTAGGCAAAGTTATTTATTTTTATTTATTTTATTTTATTTGGTTTGTCAATCGCTTACAAGATAATAGGTATAAGTATAAACATAGTTATGAATATATAAAATGGGTACATATAAGAAAAATAAAAGAAACAAGAGGACAGGGACGGTAGGCACGTTGGTGCGCTTATGCATGCCCCCTACAGACCTCTTAGGAAAGGGGTGAGGACAATAGTAGATTGTCTAAGGTTAAAGTTTTTGGGATTTGGGGAAGAAACCACAGAGTCAGGTAGAATATTCCAGACATTGACCACTCTGTTGCTTGACAGTCTTATTCTTGCCATTGGAACAGTTGACCTTGAGTTTGTATCTATTGTGTGCTCTTGTATTGTTATGCGTGAAGCTCGAAGTATTTTCATTTGCAGGTAGGACATGCAATGCATGATTTTATATGCTATATTTAGCTTCGGAGCGGATGCGCCGTGTTCTAGGTTTTCGAGGTCTAGAAATTTCGAGTCTGTGGCATAAACGTATCTGCGACGAGTAGAGAGTGAGGACTCTTCTTGGGTGAAATATTTCTGGACTTTCTCAACTGTGTTAATCATCAGATACGTAAATGTGGGCGTTCCAGACTGATGAAGCTGTATCTCGAGTATTGGTCCAGCAAATGTTTAAATAATGATCTAGTTAGTAGTGTAATATTACAGAGAAAAAAGCTACTGTAAGATGAGGTTAACAACTCTTAATGCCTTTTTGTCTATGTAGTTACAGTGGGCTCTAGCCACTTAGATCATTAGAGATCGAGTACTCCAAGATCCTTGACAGGTTTGGATCATCAACAGAGGTCTTGACAATATTCAGCCTGTATTGTATTTTTTTTATATTTTTTTGCCAATATGCAATGACAAGAGCATTTATTTGTTGAGATGTTGAAGTTGCCGTTTGTTTTGACGAATTCTGATACATAGTCAAGGTCTTGCTGAAGGGTAGTAGTATTGTCCCTGATGTGCGTGAATAGCTTTAACATCATCAGCGAACAGAGAACGCAGTTTGCTCCTTGATTATGATTACAAATGGTCATTTATGTGGAGCTATTGAAAGAGTTGGTTCCTATAAACACTGCCTTGGGGACACCACTATTGACAGGTACAGAATTTGATAGGATAATCCCAATTTTGACCATTTGTTGTCTGTTTGACAGGAATGCTTCTATGCAGTTATGCTGGTGTCCAGAAATACCATAAGATTTTAGTTTTAGGAGTAGTTTGTCATGTACCACTGATTCAAAGGCTTTACAGAAGTTATCACGTTGACCCAGCCTGATTTTAAAACCATTTTTACCATGGTCCTTAAGCGAATTGCATGATTGTTATAAGTAAATCACCCAGGCATTCAGTAAATCTGACTCTTCTAATTGACTTCCCAGTCATGGGCTGGCTGGGAAACTTGCAAATTGTAATGATGGGACTGCAAGATGCCGCAGCCATGGTCGGTTGAGCTGGTTGCCAAGCAACCAAACTGTGATCACATGATCGCAGGGACGGCACAATGGTTGTAACTTTGAGAATAGGTCATAAGTCATCTTTATAACTTGGTCATAATTTTGGATTATAACTTTGACCCATCGTTAAAAAAATGGTTATAAGTCGAGGACTATAGTTATGACCCAAAGTTACAATACCTTTACAGGTGTCAACTAAAAAGAAAATACTTTGCTCTTTTTCGCTGCCAGCAGAAAGGGAGTGGGGAAAGCAGTGCATTCCTTATATGCTTCAGATAATTGCGAGGCAGCCGAAGCGCAAGATTATTACTGGAGAGCATGATTGATGACTCTTGGCTATGGATGTGTCCCATTGGAGAATATACACCCAGAGGGTGGGGGGAAGACCAGGGTCAAGGGGGAAATGAATGATGTAATTTAGTGTCGGCTACACCTAGGTAACACCGACATGGTCACTCCTAATAAATGATTTTTTTTAAACTCTGAGAGATGCAGCAAGAGACTTATGATTTGAATGGGGGTTGAAGCCCTGACATCGAGGACTATAGTCCTCGACTTATGATCATTTGTTTAATGATGGGCCAAAGTTACAACCCAAAGTTTTGACCCAAAGTTACAATACCTGTACAGGTAGTCCTCGACTTACAACAGTTCATTTAGTGACCGTTTGAAGTTACATCGGTGCTGAAAAAAGTGACTTATGACTGTTTTTCACACTTACGACTGTTGCAGAATCCCCCATGGTCACGTGAGCAAAATTGGCCACTGAATCCTATTTATGACAGTCACAGTGTTCCCGAGGCCACACAATCCCCTTTTGCGACCTACTGACAAGCGAAGTCAATGGGGGGGGGTGGCGAGCCAAATTCCTTTAATAATTGTGTCATTAACAACTGTGATGATTCCCTTACAACAGTGGCAAGAAGGGTGGTAAAATAAGCACAAAATTCACTTCACAAATGTCTCACTTAGCAAGAGAAAAATGGAGCTCTGTTGCGGTTGTAAGTCAAGGACTACCTGTGGTCAGAAGAGGGGCTGGCATGGCCATTCTGATTTTTTGCCAGCATAAATTCACCCCATTGTCCACCTATAATTGCTTCCCACCTACCACCCAGAAAAAAAATATCTGGAGAGATTTGACCACCATGTCTCCGATTTTCTGTCTCGCTGATTTTTTTATCTGCCATCCTTTCCAGGAGCTGCATGAAATTAGAGAGCCACCAAACCAGGATGTGTTAAGAAGCAGCGGTGAGAGTGGAAATTGAGAAGGAGATGCAAATAGAAATGGATTACACTTTGCCACCCAGAAAAACACACAGAATTTGGGGAGGGAAGGGAAGCAGGCAGGCTGGAGGTATCCTAATGAGGAGGATGCCAGGAAAAGAGAAAGAGAGAGAGAGAGTGGGGAGAGGGAGGGAGAGGGGGGTGGGGGGAGGGGGGGGGGAGAGAGAAATAGAGAAACAAAGAAAGAATGAAAGAGAGAGAATGAAAGAGGGAGAATGAAAGAGAGAGAGGGAGGGGGCGAGAGAGAATGAAAGAGAGGAGAAGAGAGAATGAAAGAAACGGGGGGAGAGAGAAGCACACAGAGAGAAACACAGAAAGAATGAGAGAAAGAGAGGGGGGGAGAAAGGGAATGAGAGAGAGAGAAGAAACAGAGAGAATGAAAGAAATGGAGAGAGAGAGAGAGAAACACAGAGAAAGAAGTACAGAAAGAATGAAAGAGAAAGAAAGAGAGGGAGGGGGAGAGAGAAAGAGAATGAGAGAGAGAAAGAGAGAGGAAAAGAAACACAGAGAAAGAATGAAAGAGAGAAAGAAAGGGGGGAGAGAGAGAGAGAGAGACTTCATGCAAGGAAAGCAGCAGAAGTCTTTCTTTCTCTCCCCCAAACTCCCCCAGAAATGAGTCTTTGCCTGCGCAGCCTCTTGGAACAGGAATCCTTGCAAGGTCCCAAAAATTCATTTCTGGTGAAGTTTGGGGGAGAGAAAGAAAGACTTCTGCTGGTTTCCTTGCGTCCAGCCAAAAGCAGTAGAAGAAAGAAGTGGAAAGAAGCGGCCAGGCGAGGTGCGTGTGGCATGTGGGGCAAGTTCCCCCCTCCACCCTTTCCCCCCTCCCTTCACTACCTTGTATTGTTCGCAATGCATGTGACGCAAACCTTGTGTTCCTGCACAGCCTGGATTAATTGCTTTGGGGGGAGGTGACATTTCTCTGCGGACTACCAAACTTTTCTTGCGGACCACCAGTGGTCCCTGGCCCACTGGTTGGCGACCACTGGTATAGGGTATCCTGCTTCAGCAGGGGGCTGGACTAGAAGACCTCCAAGGTCCCTTCCAGATCTTCCCTTCCCTTCCAGGTCATCCCTTCCCTTCCCTTCTATTCTATTCTCCTTCACCTCCTCCCTCTCCTCCTCTTCCTCCTTTTCTCCTCCTCCTCCTCGTTGTCCTTGTGACGTCTCTGCTGCTGAAGAAGGCATAGGTGAAGGCCTTTCTCTCTTAGCGGAGAGAGAAAGCAACAGCAGGCCTCTCTTCATTTCATGTTCAAATCCTCCCAATGCCTTTGAAAACCCCCGCAATCACTTCAACAACTTCTCTGCCTGTTTGTTCTGACTCTGCAAGGCTTGTTGACATCCTCTCCCTGTCTTTTGTGCCAAGTAGCAAGGAGGCTTTCTCACTCTCCTCCCTTTATCCTCAGCAAAAGATCCCACAGACTTTCTCCTATCCAGCATCAAAGGGGCGTCAATCATCAGCATATCTGAGCAGGGCTGATGTTTCTTCCAGCAATTTCGGTTTCTTTGGTTCCATCCAAAGCAACACAGCAGAGAGCTTGAATTGTCCAGTTGCATCCTTGGCTGTTTTGCAGGTGCCTTCTGGTTTGTGTAGTTCTGGTCTGCATAAACAGAGGGAGAGAATCAAGATCACGTGAAGTGTTGATACCGCTTTATAAGGCCTTGGTAAGGCCACACTTGGAATCCTGCATCCAATTTTTGTCGCCATGATGTAAAAAAGATGTTGAGACTCTAGAAAAGAGTGCAGAGAAGAGCAACAAAGAGGATGAGGGGATTGGAGGCTAAAACATATGAAGAACAGTTGCAGGAACTGGGTATGTCTCGTTTAATGAAAAGAAGGACTAGGGGAGACATGATAGCAGTCTTCTAGCATTTCAGGGGCTGCCCCAAAGAAGAGGGAGTCAAGCTATTCTCCAAAGCACCAGAAGGCAAGAACAAGAAGCAATGGATGGAAACTAATCAAGGAGAGAAGCAACCTAGAAGTAAGGAGAATTTTCCTGACAATTAGAACAATTAATCAGTGGAACAACTTGCCTCCAGAAGTTGTGAATTCTCCAACACTGGAAGTTTTTAACAAGAGACCAAACATCCATTTGTCTGAAGTAGTGAAGGGTTTTCTGCCTAATCAGGGGGTTAGGCGAGACTAGAGGATCTCCAAGGTCCCTCCCAACTCTGTTATGCTATTCCATTTTCCAGTCAGTTGCATAGCACAGGTAGGAGAAAGAAGGATCACAAATGTAAGTACAGGGAGTCCTTGTCTTACAATGGTTCATTTAGTGACCATTTGAAGTTACAACGGCACTGGAAAAAGTGACTTATGACTGTTTTTCACCAAGGGTGGGATTCAAATGTTTTAACAAATGGTCCCGTGGGCGTGGCTATGTGGGCATGGCTATGTGGGCATGGCCATGTGACTGGGTGGGCGTGGCTTTTTTGCAGCACTCCCCCACTGATTTTTATTTTTTTTGCCTCCTAGGCCTCAGGGAATCCTGGGTGAAGCAGTAAGACAGCGAGGAGAATCCCGGCACAGCTGATCATCAGGAGGGGGGAAAGAAATACCTTAAAACTGACTAGGTGGGGAGGGGAGGGGCAGGGAGAGAGGGGTGAGGCCAGCCAGGCGCCCGATTTGCTGGTTCTCTGAACTATGCAGAATCTTAACAACCGGATCTATAGAACCGGTGCGAACCGGTAGAATCCCAACCCTGTTTTTCACCCTTATGGCCATTACAGCATCCCCAGGGTCATGTGATCAAAATTAAGGCACTTGGTAACAAACTCGTATTTATGACGGTCGCAGTGTACCAGGGTCACGTGATCCCCTTTTACGACCATCTGACGAGCAAAGTCAATGGGGGAAGCCAGATTCACTTTACCCTGTTACTACCTTAACAACTGCAGGGATTCACTTAACAACTGTGGCAAGAAAAGTCGTAAAATGGGGCAAAGCTTACTTAACTATTGTCTCACTTAGCAGCAGAAATGGCGATTGTAAGTTGAGGACTTACAGGTAAATCATAGATCGTAAGTTGAGTACAGGTAAATTCTTGACATATGACCATAATGAAGCCTGCCCATTATGGCCGGATGTCATGACAGTCATAAATTGGATTGGTTGCACGACCAACCTGATTTTATGACCTTTCTTGTACCCGTTATTAAGCAAACTTCCAGGTTTCAGCAAAACCACATAAAATGCAGTCATGTGACTGCAGGGGGGGCCCTGACGGTCAGAACTAGTCACCAAATAAACAATTTGAGGTTGAGTATTACTGATATTAGACTCCAACTGAGAACCATTCTTCAGCCAAAGGAGGGACACAATGGCAGGTGTAGAAGTGCCACACCAGAAAAACACAGAGAGACACAAACATTTTCAGCCCCAAATGTTACATAACAGAATAACAGAGTTGGAAGGGACCTTGCTGGTCATCTAGTCCACAATCGCCAACCTTTTGGACCTCAGGGACCACCAAACTCATAATTTTAAATCCCACAGACCATAATATGAATTTTGACTGACAATGGATTGCTGACATTGGTGGGAAAGTCGGTCCCATATTCCAGAGCTGCAGTAGTCACAGGACTGGCCCTTTGGTCATCCTGGAGCAGCTACTCCTCTACCCGGGTGCATTGGCCTGCCGTGGACTGGAGGAGCTGCTCCAAGATGACCAAAGAGCCAGTCTTGTGACTACTGCAGCTCTGGAATATGGGACCGACTTTCCCACCAACATCAGCAAGCCACCCAGGGGCGGATTTTCCTCTCCTGCCGTTGGTCTTACCTTTCTGTTCCAGCTTGTGTGAATCTACTCAAGGTAAGGTTTGCACTCAGCTGAAGGGTGGGAGCCAGTGGGTGGGCAGGCCATGTGCAGCCATGTTCTCGTGCAGCCTCGATTAATTGATTTGGGGGGAGTGTTTTAGGGGGGGGACATTTTTTCTGTGGACCACCAAAAATTTTCTCGCGGACCACCAGTGATCTCTGGTCCACTGGTTGGCGACCACTGATCTAGTCCAACCCTCTGCTCAAACAGGAGACCCTATACCATTTTTCTCATGGATAGGAACAGAGTTGGAAGGGACCTTGCAGGTCATCTCGTCCAACCCCCTGCTCAAGCAGAAGACCTTATACCAGGGGTGTCAAACTCAAGCCCGGGGGCCACTTCTGGCCCCCGGGGTGCTCAGATCTGGCCTGTAGGGCTTCCCTGGAAATCGCGAAGGACTGGCCTGCGATGCCTCTGCCAGCGAAAACAGAGCTTGCATGGCCCTTCTGAGCTCTGTTTTTTCCTGGCAGAGAGCACAGGAGGACGTCGCAGCCCAAAAGAGCTGTTTTCACTGGCAGAGCACTCAGGCTGCCATAGGCGCCCTCAAGACAAGTGATGTCGAGTTGGCCATGCCTCCTGGCCACGCCACCTGCTTCTTCCCCTAGGGTCAAACACAACTCTGAGGCAGCTCTCAATGAAACTGAGTTTGACACCCCTACCTTACACCATTTCTGACAGATGGCAGCCCAGTCTTTTCTTGAAGGTCTCAATTGATGGCGCTCCCACAACTTCTGAGGGCAACTCCTGTTCCATGGATTGATTGTTCTCCCTGTCAGAAAATTTCTCCTTATTTCCAGGTTGAATCTCTCCTTGTTCAGTTTCCATCTGTTTTACATATATAAAAATGTTACTGTACATTTTCCTTAATATACATAACCGTTCCAATTATACAGTGACTTTGTGTACTGGTTACATCAGGTCTCTCCCTTTTTTTCATCATGTTATACATCTTAAGTCTATCATACAATACGCTCTCTCCATCGTGTTATACATCCAATTTATCACTATTATTTCCTTATTTCTACCGTATTACGCTATTACAATTCTCACTTTATGCACTTCAAACTACATTCTTGTACAGTTCAATAATACAATAATGCAGTTTCTTACATTGTTTATTCTGTCACTGTATATATGTATTTTGTTAATCTTTCCTTATTAAACACTAATCTCTGCTTCTATTATATTATGCATCCAAATTATCTCTATTATCTTCTGCCATAATATTACAATCCTCACTTTATCCGTTGTTTCTTGTCCTGCCTTCAGGTGCTTTGCCAAATAGCTTGACCCCTTCCATCCTCTCTGTGGCAGCCCCTCCAATATTGGAAGATGCTCTCCTGTCTCCCCTGGTCCTTCTCTTCACTAGACTAGCCAGGCCCAGTTCCTGCAACCGTTCTTCATATGTTTTAGCCTTCAGTCCCCTAATGAGGTTCTATAAATATCCAATCAGAATTATGATTGGGTGAAGCAAACCTCAAACCCCATGCATTTAATATTTGATCTATGAGGGGGAGGCAGGGGTTCCTGTTAAAATCAACCACCCCCTGAAGTACAGATGGTACAACACAGCGGAATACTTGAACAATATGTTCTTCTCACCTGTTAATCAACATGAAATATAGATTATATATTCCTGTAGATTTGTTGTGATAGGTATCTGTTGGCCAATGCTGAGCTTCAGGGTTTAGTGACTACGGAAAGATAAGAAGTGTACAGGTAGTCCTTGATTTACAACTATTCATTTTGTGATGACCTGGAGTGTAACACAAATGTAATAAAATCCAAAATGTAAATAAATGTCCTTTAATGCCTCCAACTTGGTCCCATTGTTCAATAATTCTCAGTTGGAGATAAAACTTATTCAAAAATAGTCTTCAAAAAAAAGCAATACTGTCTGAGCTTAATGAGCAGATAGAGGTGAAATAAAAAACTGAAACAAACAACAATGAAGGAATTTCCACAATGGACCAAGATAAGTAATTACCAACTTCAAGGAGATAACAAGGCAGTCTGTTGGACGCCAACCAAGATAACTTCAGCCCAAAATAACACACACTTTGCTTCTGGTAACACTGTGTTTTAACTGTCTCTCTTATACACTATTCTCCCCAACCGCAACCACTGAGGGCGCTCATGGCTGCTTCCTCTCTCGTAAGCCAAGTTGTTGCCTTCTCCATTCCTTCCTGCATGTCCTAGGATGAAGAGGGGATGGGCCTTGTGGCATTCAGAAAAGACTGAGTTGAAGTCTTCACTCCGGTCCGTGTTTCCAGCGGGAACACGGACCATTCCTATTGGCTGATGCCATTTGACAGCCGTCTAGAAAAGGGAGCTGTCAAATGGCATCAGCTGTTGTCCGCCAGATGGCTGCCTTGTTCACGCAGCAGCTGCAGCAACCTTTTATTGTAACAATAAAGTAAAAGCTGAAGTTCTCTCCGTGTTCGCCTCAGGTTATTCCACCGCTCCACAACAGGCCTGGTTCTTCCTCTGACTGCCCAGCCGGCCTCTGTCCTTCCCCAGTCTCTTCCACAACCTCTGGAGCCACATTTCCACTCCCTGTCGGCTATTCCTCCTCTCCCTCAGACTCTGACTCTAACAAGGACACGACACGTTTAGTGACCATTCAAAGTTACACGGCACTGAAGAAAGGGACTTACAAGCGATCCTCATACTTATGACCATAGCAACATCCTTACTGTCACATATCTCAGGGCCTGTCACAAAGAAGAGGGAGTCAACCTATTCTTCAAAGCACCAGAAGGCAAACAAGAAACAATGGATGGAGACTAATGAAGGAAAGAAGCAACCTGGAACTGAGGATAAATTCCCTAATGATCAGAACAATCCACCAATGGAACAACTTGCTTCCAGAAGTTGTAAATGCCCTGACACTGGAGGCTTTTAAGAAGAGATTGGACAACCATTTGACTGAAATGGTTTAGGGTTTCCTGCTTGCGCTGGACTAGAAGACCTCCAAGGTCCCTTCCAATTCTGTTTTTCTATTATGATCAGAATTCAGGTGCTTGGAAGGCAAATAGCATGCACCTACAAATGGTTGCATGTCCCGGGGTCCCTTATTGTTGACTTTTCTATCCAGCAATGCGTCGTCAAACAAGTCTGCAAAACTCCAATAGTGTATAAACAATCGCAATTTAGAAGAGAGGAGATGGAATTTATTATAACACATCTCTTTCACCTTATCATTTTTTCAACAACAACAAAAATACTGCAAATCCTTACTAGCTTAGTGATTACCAGATTCTTTGCTGCAGCCTGTGTGTGTGTGTGTGTGTGTGCATGCGCGCACGCGTGCGCATGTGCATGCGCTCACTCCTTAAAGGCACAATCAGCGAGCAACTCTCTCTAGTTTCAGAACCGCCATATGGCAGATTTTAAAACCGTTATTACTGATAATGACTCTTGAATCCAGGAGAAGAATGATTGACAGCCACCAAAGACGCTAATGGGTGAAGCCGTCACAAAAGAGAGCAAAGGACAGGTCACGTTCACTGGGAGCAAATGGAAAATCTGCCCCAGTGGTGGGGTTCAAATTGTTTTTACTACCGGTTCTGTGATCATGGCTTGGTGAGTGTGGCTTGGTAGGCATGGCAGGGGAAGGATACTGCAAAATCTCCACTCTCTTCTCACCCCATGAACCTGCTTTCCAGCTCCGTTCTCCTGCTCAGGGCAACCAAAGAAGACCCAGCCAATCAGCTGGGACTTGGGAGGCGGAGAATAGATGGGGGCGGGGACAGTCAGAGGTGGTATTTGCCGGTTCTCCGAACTACTCAAAAATTCCGGTTCTCCAGAACTGGTCAGAACCTGCTGAATGCCACCTCTGGTTCTTCCCTCTTTTCATACCAAATATAGTCAAAGGCAAGTCGCCTCTGATTTAAAACCCAGTGGAACCCCACATTTGCAGTGCTAAGCTTGGCTGTTGTTAAGTGAACTGTGACCCATTTTACAACCATTTTTGCCACGGTTGTTAAGCGAATCACATATATACATCTAGCTATCTTGATTCTTATCCTCATGAATTGCTGTTGTTTCTTTTTAAAGGTAGTACTCAACTTATGACCGGTCCCTTAACAGCTGATCAAAGTTACAACAGACCCACCCAAAAAGGATTTAGGAGTGTTTGGGAAGTTCTGACATCAACCTATCCCCCAAATATCCCACAGTCATATGACTTTATTTTGGGGACTTGGCAACTGGCCTGCATTTAAGATCTTTTGCAGTGCCCCATAGCCCTGTGTCTATGATTTGTGATGATTTTGCTGGGAAACTGACATTTACTTCCAGTTTCTGGCAAAAAAAAAAAATGGCCTACAGAGAACCTTGGGTTCATTTAATGACTGCAACGTTCACTTACCAACATTTGCACTACAGCCACCACAGTGACTTAAAATGACCACAAAAAAAGTTGTAAAAACAGACCTGGTCCCGTGGTGGTCCATTATATGACTGTCACGACTTACGGTCATAATTGCTGAGCTCAGTTGCAGTTATAAGACAAGGTGCTTCCTGTACTAAAAGCTTCAACAATAATGAGCTGCAAAGACAACATCTGGTCCAAAAAGTCAAATGGCGGAGCCTCAATCACAATCAACTTCTTGACTTCTTTAAAATCTGTATCCTACAGGCAGCTTAAGATGATTACTGTATGACAGGGGTGTCAAACTCAAGGCCTGGCGGGGTGGATTAGGCCCTGAGGTGCTTAGATCTGGGCCACAGGGCTGCCCTGGAAACAATGAAGGGCCGGCCTGCAGTTGTTCTGACTCAACCAGGTTCCCAGAGAGCAAACACAGACAAGGCAGCAGCCCCCACCTTTCAAGGTTTAATCACTGTTGAAAACAGCAGGAATGCTGTTCCTTTACAGATAAAAGGCTGCTTTCCAACAATTATCTCCGACAAGAAAGAGCCTTGCCAAGTTGCTTATCAGGGCTGCCCAAAACCCAGAGATAAGAACTAATTTATAAAATTCACAAACCAAGATGTCCACCAGTTGAGCTAAGAGCTTCTTTGCTATCTGCAAAGAATGCTTTTTCAAACCTGGCTTTTATCCTCTTGAGGGAGGGGCCATTACCTTGCAGCCTTACTCCCGAGTCACCTGTGCTGCTGTAATTGTTCTTTCTTCCAAGTAATCCTTCGTGCACGCGCACTTGGCACAGGCTCCTCAGGAACCTCCTCGTCACTGCTGCTAGCCCCCACAATCTCTGAAGGCAGCAGTCCACTCCCTGATGGTCCTGGCCCCTCATCAGAGTCATTGCTCTTCTCAGCCATCTGCACCTGCTGTCGGCTAACCACAACAGTGCCTCTTCCAGCGGCCCTCCTGAGCTCTGTTCTCACTGGCAGAGGGCTGCAGGTGACAGGGCTCTGGTAGTTACCCCCATTCAAATCATGAGTCGCTAGCCAGGTTTCCAGAGTTTAAAGAAGATTTATTAGCTGTAAACATGCCAGTGGTGCCAACTCTGAAACACATCAATTATTGTCACCCTTGACCCTGGTTTTCTCGCACTCCCTGGGTGTATCATAATTCATATCCTCCAATGGGACACATCCATAGCCAAGAGTCATCAATCATACTCTCCAGTTAGAATTTTGCATGGCAGAAACATCAGTTGCCTAGAAACTATCTATGAAAATATTTATGAAATGCACTTTCAGTTTTGCAAGCTGCTGCATTGCTCCCCGACTCCCTTTCTGCTGGCAACTTTAAAAAACCAGAGAAATATTTTATGAGGTGACAGCAGGAGGCCGTCACAGCCAAAAATGGAGCTCGGGAGCCCATTGTCGCTGGCAGAGTGATGGGGCCACCACAGGCACCCCCGACACAAGTGCTGTTGACTTGGCCATGCCTACCCTGCCCCCCCGAGTTCAAACTGATGTGGCCCTCAATGAAATTGAATTTGACACCTCTTCTGTATGACATAAGAACAGTTTACCACTCCATATATCCCTTCAAAATGAGTGAAGTGGAACTGTGTACACCAGTGACTGCAGATCTTATGTACCTAGCATTGTAAAAGGTCTTCCTTTTCGTCTTTGGAAAAGTAGCTCATTAAATTGTAGGAGTGTGACTCCAGGCCTAGAATAACGAAAAAGTAAATTGGATGTAGAATTTAACTTTAATGGAAGCCCTTCTCAGACTCTGTGGAATTGTGCTACACTTCTAATCTGGTAGGTTATGATATTTTATCCTATTACATAATTTACAGTGTTGATAGAATGCACCAATTACCAGCTTTTACTGACTTTTAATGATTTGATCGATGTTAACCAAGGAGTCTCTTAGTTCAGAGCATAGCAGAGATACATGCATGGACTGACATTCAGATTTGAAATCTGTTTACAGGTAGCCTTGGACTTACAACCGCAACTGAGCCTACAATTTCCATCACTAAGCAAGACAATAGTTGAGTGAGTTATTTTATGACGGTTCTTGCCACTGTTGTTCAGTGAATCGCTGCAGTTGTTCAGTTAGTAACATTGTTGTAAAGTGAATCTGGCTTCCCTATTCATTTTCTTAACTCCAGGATGCTACAACCGTCCATTGTGGCCTGTACAGCAGCCAAATCAGAGGAAGAGGGGGCATGGGAGTCAGGGTCAGCATCAAGGCAACCTGAGAGCTTCGAGGGGGAAGAGGAAATGGAACTGGCAGAGAGGGAGATGGAGGCAGAGCCTGGGCCATCCGTCAGCCCTCAGATGGAGAGTCAACAGCCCCCAGGTCTGGAGGTAGCTGATGAGGAAGAGGAGGAACAGCTGGGCCCAGTGCCTGACGCGCCAATGTGCAGAAGGCAGAGGAGAGGAGAGCAGAGGGAATCTATGAGCCAGTTCTTGGGACCAGAGAGCTACAGCTGCTAGCAAAACCCCAGACTAGCTCTGGGGATAAAAGGCAGAGGGTGGAAATGAATAAATGTGGCAGACAACTATTCATCTCCCTGCCGGATGGACTTGTTAGCCTGCGGTGAGAGAGAGAGAGACTTTTTGCCAGGTGCTCCTAATAAAGGAACATTTATTTAACCACAGAGGGTTTGTTGTGTTTGGGAGCCAGGACAGAAAACCATCTTAAATATAAGCCTGTTGCCAAATGGCTGAATTTTGATCACATGATCATGGGTGTGCGGTAACAATCGTGTTTTTTCACAAGTCACTTTTTTCAGTGCCGTTGTAACTGAATGGTCATTAAATGAATGGTTGTAAGTCAAGGACTACCTGGTATTACTAAATGTCTCCTATCTGTTTGTCTATTTGTAACCTTCAATTGGGCAAAATGGTATATCATAGGGTAACAATTTTTGAATTCAGATACCTCAAATGAACTAACAATAGAATAGAATAGAAAGAATAGAATAGAATAGAATAGAATAGAACAGAATATATGGAGTAGAGTAGAGTAGAATAGAATAGAATAGAAAAAATAGAATAGAACAGAACAGAATAGAATAGAATAGAATAGAATAGAATAGAATGGCTTCTGGTTTTGAGTCCCTTCGGTGACAGACAGAAATCCGTGATTGTGCGCAGTTTCGGTCTGGGTTCGCTGCTGGAGCGCCCCGAGCCAGCTGGTTTTGGGGCTAAGCTACCCCGTAGAGGTGGTAAAGAAGGGGGAGACTGCCAGCAGGGTTGAGGAGAGCCACATCTCTCCTCCCCATCTGGCTATTACTACCTTTCCCGAAGGCGGTTGCAGCCGTGGTCAGAAATGGCCACCTCAAAGAAGAACTCCACCTGAAAAGAATGTGCAGGAGGAAGATAAGAAGAGAAAGTTTTGGCTGACTGGGTCAAATTGCAAAAGTAACAATTAAGGGACCCTGGAATTTAAACTTACCAAAAAATAACATTGCTCCCAAAGAAGAATCGGAAGCAGCGAAGGAAAGTGAAAAGGGAAAGGT